>JARJDX010044423.1:0-31745 GCA_030264735.1 Gymnusa sp. GC000175
TATATATATATATATATATGTGTGTGTGTATGTATATATGTGTGTGTGTATGTATATCTATATTTATAATATAATAACAAATATATTTTTAGTGAAACAATTTTAACTCTATTATATAAATAAATGGAAGCCTCTACATCAATTTAACAAACAATACTATAACTATTATGCAACACGTCCGGTAATAATAATAAATAACCTAAAAGCAAATCAGGCATCATAGAGCTAGTGGGCATTCGAGTACAAATCATCAAATATACAATTGTTGATTCGCTTGCGTAGTTTACAATGGAATTTGGTTCTTGCTACTCACTAGCAATCGATTTGGGCCACATTATAATATACAACAATCGGCTGTCATTTGTATATCTATGATGCGTCATTTCCACGTGAAAGAAATAAAGAGTTATGCCAGAAAATGAATGAAAAAATTGAATCGCTATAATTTGAAACTCGAATTAAGAAACAAAAATTTGGCCGAGCAGTCGTTTTGAGCGATCATATGCATCTGTGAACTACGTGTAAAGAATCATGCAAAACATGCAAACGAAACGAAAAATAGAGCAACTATCATCTACAAGTCATGAAAAAACGAGAAAATAACTAACTACGTTAATTTCAATGTATTATAACAAAATGGAAAATATTAACAAAACAATAATTTGCAGCGGCAGGCCGCTTTGATACTGAGAAGGCAACTACTAAAATGTAAATGTAACGACAGACGCAACATCTGCAAAGCAGTGCCTATTTAATATCATTAAATATAAATATTTTTTTGTTAAATGTACACACTGTTGAAGCAATAGCCAAACACAAACGAACAAGAGCGAACGAGCGGCATACAAATGTAAATACGTAGCGGACAGAAAGATGTAGGAAAGCGGCTTACAGCTTGGTCAGTGGAGCTCTTGCTGTACGGAACCGGAATCAAACGCTCTTGCAATTCACCACCTATCACCTTCAAGAGTAAAGGGCAACGTTAAGAGTGGTTCGATAGACAGTGACAAGACACATACAATAGATAGTGCACAGAATGAGATAGATTAAATACTACTAAGTAACCTGAGAAGAGTGAAGATGGCAGCGGCTCGCGTCTGCAGCCGCGTTCCGCCGCCACACCAGCGGGCGTGCACATCAGACGGCCGGAGATCCAACCCGAGCCGCAGCAGCTTTTGATTGTGAAGTGTGTGACACATTGAATTATCTGTACAGGTTAGGTTAGGAATTATTTACGATTGTAAATGGATCCGCCTTGACGGAGCCAATTACGGTGAACGGCTTCGTCCAACGTCCAACCATCGAGGATGCTGCCGGCCAAAGATGCATGCGCCCGCTGGTGCTGTAAAGTTACAAGTGTTACAATCAACAGACACACGATTGCTCGAAACGTGTATCTACGTTTGGCCCACAGCCGAGTCTCAAGAACAGAGCATAAATAGTATAATATCGTATATAATGTAGTATGGTATATCAACAAAAAAAAATATTATTATTATTATAATATAATAATTATAATGTTACGCATTAGATTGGTAAATGTTATGATTTATCATTTTTTTTACGTGTATGTGATAGTATAATTATAATTATAAGAGAGTGAGAAGTATTTGTTATTAATAAAACTTGGCGCTGGCGATCGACACACAATACAGTTGACTCGCAGTTTGTGTTCATGCGATGAACAAGTAAAATATTCGTCTCCATTACCACACTAACCTGAGAGGTCTAAGGATATCTAAAATGCTATACATACAGCTAATCTACAAGTGAACGGCGAAATATTATATACAAAAATAATACAAATACTTAGATTTGGTCATAGTTACTTTAAGAAGTTCTACCAAGTGCTAAGCTATCAATAAAAAGGGTAGGCGGGGTTTCCGGGTATTCGGGAAAATATGATGTATTATAAAAATAAAAATAAGAATAATGTCACTTGCATAGGGTTATGGTTACGGTAACGGGCTACGAACTACTAAAGGATGACTCCACAACGAGTGTCATGCACTGCTCGGTGCTCCTGCTAATGAAGTTGATACGACAGTGATAGCAGCATTAACGAAAACGGCACTAAATGCGAGTCTCATGCACTGGTTTGGGCAGCTCGGAGTTGTTGGCAGGTGCGGAAGGTGCGATCTGCGGATTGTGGGGCGGGAGCCTCAAGGTGTGAGGAGACAGCAGGCGATTGCCGGCACCGGAGTGGTCGTCGCGCTCGGTCTTCGGCGGAAGCGGCGACAATTTGGTAGCTGATGGGTCCTCGTCTATGTAAGTGATGTCTGAGAGTGGTCGAGGCGGCCAGGGGCCAGTGTGGCTTCGCGAGCTGCGCAAACTGTGTAAGCTGTGTAAACTATGTACCGATCGACGTTCCTCCAGATCCTCCAGGGTAGACTTGAAAGCTCTGATTACTCGCAGCTGCAAACACAGGGAAGCAGGGTATTCATAAGGCTGGGATTTGCATGCACACACACCATGCTCACGTTCACACACTCGCTATGTTACCATGCGAGCCACACGCACAATCGCTCTAGAATATTACGCTCTATGCTCGTAGCTAACGTCAATGGACAATCACGTCCATATTTTCTTGTCAAGCTCCATTTTTTATTGGTTCTGCGTTTTGGTGATAGTTTAACTTCTTGATAAGCTGACAGAAAGACAGTTTATTGAGAGGCGAAGAGAAATGTGTTAAAACAGAGATGAAGTTGTTACAAACTCAAGAAGTAGATCTGGTAAATGGTAAAAATAAAATAAGAGTGAGAGTAGTTTGTGTTAAGGTATGAATGCACGCCAAAGACCGACAGCGACACACTGCAGTTACAGCCCCGAATAATGTTAGTAAGCGGGAGAACGAAGCATTAAATAAAGTATATATTGTGTAAACATAAGCATACAAAATAACATTCCCAAAATTATTAGCTACACCTTCTATAAAATATATACCGCAATTTGGTTAAAAGTGTAAGTTGTTAGTGGAGTTTCCACTTGGCTGTGTTGTCGCTGAGCACACGATTTGTTAGGTACAACATAAACATACCATATCATAAAATTAAGGTTACAACCCAATATAGCAGCCTAAGGAGAGAACTAGAAGGCCAACAAACAAGTGCTAGTTTTTCTACGCCACTACCGACGAACTACGACCTACAGGAGAAAGTTACAAACGACATCCACATTATAGAAGTGAGTGAAATTGCTCTAGTACAGCTAACACCACAAGTGCAACACAGCACAGCAGGACGCTAACTCATCGCAGTCATTGTAAAAGCTGCTAAGGCCTACTACCAAACTACGTACTTGTTTGTACTGCGACAGGATTTGCTTGAGACACCCACATCGTTCCTATACCTCAGTTTCTCTCATGGGTTCCGCCGGCTAATAAATAAATAAAATTAAGTACCTATTAAGGAGTAAAGGTGTGAAGATCTAGAAAAACGAGTGTTCCCGGCTTTTGGAATAATAAAATTGAAAAGAAAGCAAGATGCACGTTAAAAGAAAAAGTCATAAAACGATATGAGCATGAGCTATTGTTGAGTTCAGTTTCTAATAATCACATGAGAGTTAAACGGTGTGTGTAAATTAAGAGATATAAGTCACTACGATAGCAAGCAATAATCCTCTTGCAACATCGATAACAAACATATAGGGATGTGTGACAACAGCAAACAAGAAACAGATCGCCTGGACACGATCTGTAACCTTAGGTATTGGTGCATCCTCTGAGACAACACAGCCAACTCGGGGCTTGGGCACGGAGCGGGCGGGCGGACGGACGTACGCACATGCAAACTACCCGCTAATTACTAATTGTTGCGCTACCGCTATATTTGCCTACCAAGGTGTTCCGCGGAAGAAGCTAGACTACATATTCTACGCTTATGCACGGCAGTGTAATTTAGGTGGTTTGAGTAAGTAGTAAAGCATGCCTATATTAGTATATGGTTAAAAACTGGTTATTAGATGACAGAACAAAAGACATGTCGCTGCAATAAGGGTATTGGCAATAGAGATGAAAGTAGAATGTGGTTTGTGATTAGCCAATACGAACGACAGGTCAAGTTCAAGTCAGGAGGTGTTTGTTAATCAAGAACATCACAAGCAAATGCTATTTAAAATATCACCAATTCGTTTGTCAAACAACACAGGACGGTGTATCCACTGTTGGCTTTGCTTTATCCAACATAACTACTAATAAAACACAACAATTGTGTTGTCACATTTGCAAACAATTGACGTCCTAGTTAAAAAAACAAACAAAATCACAAAATTTACATATTATATCTATGCTACAAGGAACACTGACAACTAAAGCACGTACTGAGTTTCCGAGTATCGGAAACCCAAATGAACGAACATTTTGTTTTAATTGCACACAGTCAGATGTCAATGCACCATGCTTTCAATAGACTAACACTTAGGTAGAGGAATAAAGGAAGGATGTGGTGCTAATGGAAAGATTGGATTTAGATTCGGGAAATTTAGATCGAAGGCTATGAATGGCCAATGGCCAAGGAAAACCTAAACTCTTGTGAACTGAAACTACCTTCCTATTTATAAATACTGAGAGCTCTGTTCATCAATCACTCATAGACATATTGCCATCTATCTCGGCCCACATGTACATGTGGTAATTTCTAGGGCCAGGACAGACAGTCTGTACCACTAAACTATTCATGTGTGGTAAACATTGCTAGAAGCAATGTCTACTTTACACACACTTACCTGCGTTTGCAACCTAGTTAGACCCCGGATCCATAAAATTTGCCCCGCCCTTGGCTTCTTATCTGAATCTACATCGAACTTCTCCTCACCAATATTGATGGATTCTGTGTATTCCTCTGGGTGCCCCCTGCCCCAACTGTGAAATAAAATATAATTCAAACATGCACACCATACATACATCAATAGATGTACATACGAAAGTATTTTTGGTATCTTCCTTGTAGGTACTGTAGTAACCAGTTGACCCCAGAGAAGAGTTCCTACTCCAAAGAACAAACACCAAAGCCATTGCTCCAATGTTAAACTTTTCGTGGAAAATGCCATTTTCCCGTATTGAACGATAACCACCTATGTTTGTGAAACAATATTAAAAAAACAAGTTTTTTTTTAATCTAAATATTTTTAAAAGTACCTGGGATGCACACGTGCCAATCCATATACTATAAAAAATAGGATTTGTGAAAATTCCCTCAAACACATTTCTTTGGCCATGAATTTTTCTGGCATTAAATTCATTAAATAACGTCATCATAACAAATGAATTGAAAATAACTGTGAAATGTTGCGTAGGTCCGGAACCAAATTCAGCACCTCTACCAGATTCAATGTCCAGCATACTGTCACCTATAATTAAACAAATAATAATACAGTTACTGAATAATCTAGCTGCAATTAATTAATTTTTATTAATAATTTATAATTTTTTTATTTTTAGAAATTCTACTTACCTACAAAGAGTAACGCAAAAATAACAGTTAATTGGTAAATGGCTTGACCAATAATATTTTTCATCATAGTTCTTGAAATGAGAGGTTTTGTCCGTCCATATGGTTTTCTTAACAACAAATCTGGGGTAGGAAGTTCTGTAGCCAAAGCTAGAGAAGCTAATGTGTCCATAATCAAGTTTACCCATAACATTTGCACAGCCTAAAATTTGTTTATAAAGTTAAAGCAAAAAAATAAACAAAGGCCAAACAAAGTAAAACCTTCAAAGGACTGTCTTGTACAGCGCAGGCACCAATAAAAGCTACAATTACAGCTACAACATTTACAGTCAATTGAAACTGTAAAAACTTAGCTATACTATCATAAACATTTCTTCCCCACATTACAGCTTTAACAATACTACTAAAATTATCATCTGTCAAAATAATATCGGAAGCTTCTTTAGCAACGTCTGTGCCCGCAATACCCTAAAAAATCGCAAAATAATAAATATTTGTTTGAATAAGCAGAGCACGTTTAAGATATACCATGGCAAAACCAACATCAGCTTTTTTCAAAGCTGGTCCATCATTTGTACCATCACCAGTTACAGCCACAACTTCCCTGTTTTCACTAACTTTACTGTCAATAATACCTTTAACAAGTGTATATTTATCTGTGGGAGAAGATCTGGCCAACACGCGTAATTTAGGCCAAACTTTATCAAGCAAATGTTGTTGCACTTCACCAGTACTGTCCCTAATTCTTCTATTAAATTCTTTACCCTCAAGAATGAGGAAATCGTCGGTAGGTTTAATAATCCCACATTTCGTAGAAATAGATCTAGCTGTGTTAATATTATCTCCAGTTACCATACGCACTGTAATGCCTGCTTTTTGACATTTACGTATGGCTTCTGGCACTTCAGGACGTACCGGATCTTCAATACCAACTACACATAAACATGTTAGATTATTAACTATATTTTCTTCATCGTCCCAATTCGGCTCGTTTTCTATGTGAACTTGGTTAATTTCCGCTTTTCCCGGAACAAAATCCCTATAAGCTATAGAAATCGTTCGCAGACCGTCACACGCCATTGGTTCAATTACTTGTCTAAGTAATCTTTCCTGCATATCCCTGGTGAATTTCTCCAATCGGCCATCATGACCATATATGAAGGCACACCTAACAAAAGAATTAATTTCGAAAACACATTTTGACTTAAGAAGACCAAACGCTTACTTGTTTAATATTATTTCAGAAGCACCTTTAGTAAATAGTCGGTAACCACCTCCTTTGCGAGGTATTATGGTGCTCATTGATTTCCTTACAGAGTTAAAAGTATAAACACGAGTGAACGTTTCTTCAGGTTGATCATCACGAATTGTCTGATAATTCTTTTGAAGACCAAGTACAAAACCCAACAAAGAACATTCAGTTTTATTACCAACTTGTTTTGGAAGCTCCCCTGGTTCATCAGCAGGCTAAAACAAAATACAGCCCATAGCATCCTAAATATTCCAAGTAAATTCTAAACAAATGGAATCAATGTAATGCGTAAGATTTGATGTAATAACGAAGAAAATGAATTCGTACCATTATTCTTGAGGTATATGCAGAGTTAACAGCAATTCCCTGCACAATTAAATTGCCAATGTTAGCAGGGATGTCTGAGAATTTCGGCATGGTTTTACAAAGTTGTTCACAAATATAGGATTGCACAACGGTCATTCTGTTTGTTGTAAGCGTTCCAGTTTTGTCAGAACAAATTGCAGTAGCATTTCCCATCGTTTCACAAGCGTCTAAATGCCTCACTAAATTATTATCTTTCATCATTTTCTAAAAAACAGAGTTGTTGATTATGGTGAGTAAAATGCTAGGGATTTTATATAAACATATGTTATTGGTAGGTACCTTAACACTATAAGCTAAAGAGAGCGTTACGGCAAGAGGTAAACCTTCTGGAACAGCCACGACTAACACAGTAACACCAATGATAAGATGGCGCACCAAATTATTAGCATATGAATTCTTCCATTCTTTATGCTCGATAACAAATGTTTTAACACAGAATTGTATAACCAAAATTACAACAGTAAGTACTGCAATTGTCGAACCGGCATAACCTATCTGAATGGCAAGTTTGGTCAATTTTGCTTGCAATACAGATTTTTCTTTCTTATGACTTTCATTTGAGGCAGAGGCTGTAGCAACGTGATTTCCTTGATCTTCTGTTGTTGAATTACTATGTTTGTTGGCAACTGGTGCTGGAGAATTCATATGACTGTTACCAGTCACTGCCGATTCCTCATCTCCTACATAAACAAATTGTAATAAGCTTTAGCTCTTTCCTTAATTAACCACGTAAATTTTCTGTTAATTCTTTAGACATGCAACAACTATTTTTTTAATTAATTATTATTTATATTTAACAATCTTTTAATTTAATAATTTTAAATATGGAAAAAAATAAAAAAAATCATTCACCTGGTAGGCTTTTCTTCTTCCGCTGCTTTTTAGCCTCTGTACAAAAAACACATGCAAAAGGAGAACATTAGCAATCTCAAAAAAAACACTCCCAAAGTCCTGACATGGGTAAAATAATATTTTAAAAGGCGAATTTATGATGAAAACAAAACTCAAACACCCATTTATTACTTTTATAGAACCTATAAGTTCGAGCATAATACCGTCATAAATACATATTTAAAAAATAGTTGTTGGGATTTGATCCCTAACTGATTATATCGAGGAAAATTTGACAGTGTCAAAGCGTTTTACTCTGGTTGTTTTTCTAAAAGGTCGTTAATTGTTGTATCCTAACACAAATGGGGTGGCCGAACTCTATTACTAACTTACTGCTCACCAGATCTTTCCAAATAATACTATTTTAGATTGGCTTATAAATAATTTCCGTAAATGTAACTGAACTAAAAATAAAAGTTCATTTAATCTCCAAACTAGTCACGAGGGCCACATAGGGTACGGTACTCCAACAACTTTCAGCGGGTTGCATTAGCTTATTAATAATTTCAGTAAATGTAATAAAATCCACAAACAAATTATGCTAAAATAAATATATTTTTCCAAACTTAAAATGTTGTTAAAAACAACACAATAAAAAATGTTTAAGACATAAAATATTTTTCAAGTGCCTCGTAGTGTTTATTATTCATGTATCTACGCAGTATTTCAATGGAAAACAATTTTAAAATTGTCGCTTTTGTTTACAGTGCTATTTAATGCAATATTCAATAAACGCATGATTATAACAATATAATAATTTACAATGAATTGTTATCCAAATAAATTTTCAAAGTTGAAAATTATTTGTAAAATTCATTGCATAATAAAATGTGCAATAACTTACTAAACAAGTTTATTAAATCTATAAATACGTTAAATGAAAATATAATTTCGCAAATTTAAATAACTTCATAAACTGTAATTATTATGCTTTGTCGTTTGGATATGATAAAAAAAAAATCATTGATGCTTTAACGAGTTAAAAAAAATGTTTGGTGTACATATTTATAAAATTTGTATTTTATTTCATTTCTATAGTATTCATATATGCACTTCGCACTATATTGTATAGTGTTTAAGAGATTAAAATGTATTTACTAATATAAATGATCAAAGTAATATTTTGTTGAAAATCATATTAATAAATACTACAATTAATAATGAAAAGCTTATTTTTATTTTTATCAAATCTTGTTGTGCACGATTCGTAGAAATTATTTTATCTATTCCGCTAACGAAAATAATTTGATTATGTGGAAGAGCAGGGTATATCTACATCTCTTCGATGCACATCTGAAAATTTAATTAATTTACGTGTATCCTTACTCATGTGTCATGTACATGTTTTAAATTTAATAAAACCCCACAATTTTATTAACTAATCTTAGATTTTCTTATAAATATTCAATAAGTAATCAGTTCTTATAACTGTGCAAGCACAAATCGAAAAATATGAATTTCTAAGAAAAAGTTTTATTTTCAACAAATTTATGATGTTTACCGTTCGACAGTATACTACATTTGAGGATTTGAGCTCATTTTGTCCCTTCAACTCTAGACTTTTGAAAAAGGAACTAATATGCCTCGTACTTATTAGTTTTTTTTATTATATTGATATATTCAGTTTATAGTAGTTTAAAAATTTAATATTCTTAGCAGCAGTTGTGCATTTATTAGGTAGATGGATGATTGGGATATGACCAAGGTCACCAAATTAAGTTATTAAATATATTTTTTACATTTCAGGAACAACTGTCCAAATGCTTTGCAAGAAACAAAAAGTCAACAATGCGTTTTATATTTTGTTTTAAATTTGTATTTTTTTTTATTAAATATTTATTTAAAAATCGTGGTATAACATAATTTTCTCACGTACCACGGTGGGTCAGGGTACCATAAGTTCGCTTCCGCTGGCTTAAGACCCTAGGCCCAAGCCTAGACCAACTAGTTATCAACGCCCCCTCGTAAAAGCATTATTTCAAGTGTTGTACTTCTCTTTATTAATATGACGATTTAATTAGGAATAAATATTTTTTTAATAAATGAGTGACACCTATACTGAATAAATAAGTAATACTGCTAATATTTTTTCTAGTAAATTTTTTAGTAAATATTTAAAAAAAATTATTTCAAAATTAATTTATATTTCGAGCTGCAAGTTATTTGATGAGTAAAAGTATAAATTTTCATTTAACTATTTTTCATTTGTTGGCAAAGAAATAGCAAATTTTTATGTGACCTGAATACGTAAATGTGCCAAATTTTTAAATATAAAATAAAAAATTAAGACAAGCAAATTCTATTCCTAAAAAATGCATTTAAATGAAGGAATCTAAACATCAAAAACGCAAAATAAGTTATGATGGAAGGTAATCTCCAATAACATATTTTTCAAATATGTGCATAAATAAAATAGTTAAATAGAAAAAGGTAAAAGTTTATGCTCTTTACGGAGTCAAAAGATTATTAAGGATTAAGAAGAAACCCGTGGGTAAAAGAATATGATTATTAAATGTAGTAAACGTGCAAAAATAAATTGAAATATTTGATAATTTGGTTCCACCATAAAACACCTATTTGGACGCCTGCCAATACCAATTTATACAAACTTGGTTTTATTGGCAGTCAACGCTTTTCAAATTATTATTTATCATTATTAATTATTATAATTATTATGAACACTGATGTATGGGGGTGTGCACTAACACGAATGCATCTAAAAGAAACATCATTAATTGTGTTTTTAATTTTTTTGTTTAACCAAAAAACGGGTTTATGAAAAAGATGTGGGGGTGTGGGGGCACAAAAATCAAACGAAAGACATGCCTTTGGGTACATTTGGATTATGTATAACTTACCTTTCTTCATTTTCTTTATTTCTTGTTCTTGCTCGTCAACAGCAGCTCCCAATAATGTGAAAATGATACCAGCTTGTGAATTTACTCCGACAGCTGTCACCAACATCTTTCCAGAACCCTCCATCACATGGGTTCCCGATAGCACCATGGGATCGAAGTGTTCACCTTTCTTCACATGGTCCGATTCTCCAGTTAATGAAGACTCATCAACCTTTTAAATAATTATTTTTTGATAAAACCACATTTTTCTAGTCAAGAAACAATTGTTTATTTATTCCCAAAAAACTATTATAAATTAAAAATAATAAAATTTATAGCACAATTAGCTTTTGTTAATTTTATAGATAATATTTTGTAAAAGAAGCCACGACAAATTACTATTGAAATTCTAAAATAATCCGAAAGCTATTTTAAATATTTTGTAAGCGTCATAGTTTATATAATTTATAGATAAAACAATTCACTTTGATTTTTATTAAAATTATTTATTACAAATTTAATTTCAAATAATTTTCAGGCGCTAAACAAATTAGAAAATTGTAAAACGCCGGGAGACCACTCAATTACAAGCGAAATGCTGAAATCTGGAAGAAAGATCTATCCTAGAAGAAAGAAAATTTCCGAATCATGACAAAGCAGCGAGGCCTTCCTACTTTATAAGGCGATTGTACAAATGCCAACCGATCAAATAAGCAGGATTCAGAAAAAGCTTTAGCATGATCGATCGTATTCAATCATTGCGTATCTTGCTCTAACGATGTAAATAGGAAAAGGCTGAAGTACAGAGAAAGTCCAACTTAAAAAGGGTGGGAGCCAATGAGACACCATCTCACCAAAACTTATATTAGCGTTCGAGAAAGTTTTCAAGAAATTAAGGATCAAAAGGGCATCAACATCGAAGGCAAATATCTAAAGCACCTACGCTTTGTAGACGACGTTGTCCTCATAAGCAACTACCCCGAAATATTCAAAGAAATGCTGCAAGAACTCTAGTTCAGTGGAAGTGAAAATAAACAAAAACGGTCGCAACTGAAAAAAGGTTAGGAACCACTGAATTATATTAAACCACATACTGTTTTCTCTACCAATTAAAAAGTAAAACCAATTAATAAAAGTTGAATTTTTACTTCTAAAGTAGTAATTTGCATTTTCTTCTAATTAGTAATAAAACAAATTTCTGGAGTAAAAAGTATTTAATTTATAGGTTTTCCCAATTAGTCTTTTAATAAAACATTTTATTTTCAAACTAATTTAGTAAATGACTTTTTTATTCTGAATATAATTCTTAAAAACATGCAGGCTAATATTAAACAAATAATATTATAAAAACTAATATTATACCAACTAATATTTTACAATCTCTTAATGCATCGCCTAAAAGTTGGTGTTGCCAAGCCAATTCTTTAATACAACCAAAACTTTTTATTTGACTATATTTGAAAAACAAAGAAACAAAATAAGCTAACTGTATAAAATAAATTATAATATAAATCATTACGTTACATGCGTAATAATAATGTATACAGTTATTAAGTGAAATGAAAAATGTTTAATTTGCATTGATTAGAGATGCTAGTTACAGTTGAAAATTGGGTTGAATATTAATTATTGCACGCGCAATACATAAATTGACGTTAATTAGGAAATTGTGACGTTTTGATATGCAAATTAATGCTTGGAAATTTTTAAGTTAAATGCAATAATATGGTGACTACGCTAGTTTGAAGCGTTTGGTTCTCACGATAAGTAGCCAAGTTTGGTTCTTTTATTAAGGGTCTTGAGTTCGTTGCTCAGACAATGTGGATTTGGGTTAAGGGAAATATAAAATAACACAGAAAGATTTTGGTCCTGTGTATAGTAGGTAATAAATTTACGCGCATTAATTTTTAGTTCTACTCTGCACAAAGGTAAGATTTCCAGGAATAATCCATGAAGTTAGTGATTTGACAATATGGGTAATAATTAAACAATACATGAGTACATACACCAATAGTTACAGATAATTTATTAAGACAAACATTTGCCGCAGAAATTCATGCTGCAATGCACTCTTTATGTGTTTGCGAACAATAAAGTTCTCAGTATTATTTACTTCAAAATTATTGATTGCCAATAAAGTAAACATAACAATTCGGCAAATAAATGAATGAAAGCATGAAAGCATCTTAAGTCTTGACAAATAATCAGGAAATTCAGCCGTTGTCGCTCAAATTCAGTCTTAATATCTCATATATGGCAGAGCAGCCATACTAGCTGTAAACAATCATCAAAACTAGTATTGCAATGCCACAACACCCTAAAAAAGAGGCAGCGCAGGCAAATGCCATTAAACCATGCTGGATAAAAGGACACTGCGATTCTGAAGGGAGGCTGGTTGGCATGCGAGGATTCCGCCCAAGAAGCCTACGAAGGGGAACCCCATATCCTACACGAAAGCAGCTGATTATCTCGACGATACATTCGTCTAGCTAACAAAACACATGCATAAAATTGGACTGCTGAAAACCAATCTGTGTAGAGTATGCAAAACAAGGGAGACAGCGGAATAGCGTACTAAACACCTGTCCTGCACTTGCTTAGCTCAAAGAGTCCATGTTGGGAAAACTCTGGCCGACCACGGCCAGCATTAAAGGCGCCATTGTTCTTCTGTCCTTCGTCCACCACCTCGGGTGGCTAGGTGAATAACTATGAACGCAAGGAGCCCAGAGAGCACAAATGGTTCAGTGAGGTCCAAGTGCTCTCGCCAAAAGGTCACCCTCAAAAATACTCCAGAGTTCAGAATTTCGTTACTGGTAACAAAACTTCGATTTATTTCTACGAGCCTGAATGTAAACAGCAATTCACCCATTTGGGATTTAAACTTTTTCACATGAAAGTTCACAGTGACACTTCTAATTCGTTGATATGGTAACACAATTTGATTTTGTTTGGGGAAAGTCGCCTAGGCCATAGGCTAACTATATATCAAGACCCCATAATAAGTTTAAAGACTGGCATAATAGAAGTTATAGAAAGGATATCCGTTTTGGAGAAGAACTGAGCTGATCATCTGGCAAGAATTAGACAAAGTAGATAAATAAAGAGGGCAATATAAAGAGGTACGTAAAGGTAAACATCTACTTCCAATAAGATATAGCAAGTACAACTAAGAAAATGTGCAAGTGGTACAAAATTGCAACAGATGTCGCAAGATGCAGGAGAGAGCAGATATTTTTCCTGGAGTGGACGCAATTGCAAATAAATATTTTATAACATTATCAAAAATGATGATCATGATGTGATGGTATAATATATTTATAAAAAAAAATTCAAAGTTTTAGAAATTTTAGATTACTATTATTGTATTGGAAATCCCTCTTCTTAACTTCTAACCACGATAGCTATTGTAAATTACGTCTGCAACTATTTTTAAAATTTTTTATTTTTTAAGGGTTTAAATAAATTAACTGGTATTAGTTGTTGTTTGTTTAGATTTGTATTGCGACTAGTTTCGTTACTTGTGTCATCATCCAGCAAAGCTACAAATCATTCTTTGTAGAATTTTGAAATTTTTGATAGTTTTGTTAAAAATTTATTATTTCATTGTTTTTTATAATATAATTTGTGTGTTTCTATTTAATACTATTTATTATTTTTTTTAAGTAACCACTTTATTATAATTTTTAGTTATAATGGTATTCATTTAATTGAAAAAGATATGTATTTAAATTTAATAATGTAAAATTAATTTGGAATAATAATTTCAATTAATATATGGGAAATAATTAATTTTGCTTTACAGTTTAAATGATTTTAAATGTTACTGTTTTACGTGGAACATAGTGGTTTTTAAAGCACATTTTATGCATGGAACGTAATAATCGTTCTGGTGTTAAGTTTTCCGATTATTAAAAGCAAGATGGCTGCTGCGGCGATTTCCGGTTGTCGGATTTCCTCCACATACAAGTTCATGTATGTAATGTGCATGCAGTAATGTGAATATGCACAACCCAAATATACACGTGCATGAAAATTACTTTTAAATTACAATTGAAAAAATATAATTTTTTAATATTGATTATAGATTATGACTAGTGTTTAATTTATATACTAACTGATAAGAAAATTTTGTTATTTAATAGGTAATGAGGTAGATAGGTACAATGACCTGAATCAAACAAAAAGAATATATCAACAATTTTTGTCAGGTTCGTTTCACCGTACATGCCACTATACGAAATGGATGCTTGACCGCTGACGGAGGCAAACACAAGGAAACTGGAAGCATATGAAATAACTCTATAACAGGGTGTTGAGGATATTAAGAAAAGACTGTATATTACCAACGTCGAAATAGTAACAAGAGTGGGCAAAACAAAAAAAAATCTTCACTACGATTATGCGCAACCCTAGTAGATACGGGCTTCCACAGTGCTTACTACAAGGTAAAGTGGAAAGAAAAAGAGGCATGGGGGAAGGAAGAATCTCATGGCTGAAAAACCTAACGAACTAGTTTTCCACGACAACCACAGGTCCCTTCGGGGCAGCTGAAAATAAAGTATTAATGGCCAATATTACAGCCAAGATTGGATAGCACTTGAAGAAGATCAGGAATTCCAATAATTTTCAGCTCTTTAATTTTGCTTGAGTGGTTTTAGTATTTCGAAAATGTTTCTTACGGTCAAAAGTGTTTCGTAAATTTGAAAAGATTAAGAAAAACTGGCACTAAACAAATAAAAAAAATATGAAAATTTATATCTAAGATTCTTTTCATAGGATCTAGGACTAGTGTTTAATTTATGTACTGCTTAATAAGAAAATTTTGTTATTAGAATACGTTATGAGGTAGATAAGTACAATGACCTGAATCAACAAAAAAAATATATATCAATAATTTTTGTCAGGCTCGTTTCACCGTACATGCCACAAATAATAATATTTGACCACTTTCAACTAATACAACCGAAACACGACAAATTGCAAGATACCTCAAAACTGTCATTAAAGTAAAGTGTAAATTGAAAATAAATTATTTTTTAATTACACCAAATTGCAACACGCTAACGTGCATGCAAATTTTAAGATTCATTGTTAAAACTTTTTAAAAGTTTCGCCCAAAAATGTAACCTACTTTCCGGTCAAAACACGCTTTTAATAACTCTCCTTTTTAATTTAAATAACAATAACAACTTTTTATGTGCGACTAGATTTATAAAAATAGGTATAGAAATAAATAGAATTCTCATCGGTATAAGCGCTTCACGCTCAAAACGAAAAATTCGCACAAAACTCGTTATTAAAACATTACGTAGAAATTAATTGAAGCAAATATTACAACAAATTATAGTTTGAGAGCTCTTATAAACACAATCATGCTCATTTTTATTTTCCCGTTAAGCAGGGTGTTTTTTTAAAGTTTTGCCAAAATATAAATTCACAAATATTTGGCGGGCCAAAAGTTAATGCTATGTGGTAGTTGATTTTGGGCATCATAAAAAGTGCATAAAAATAGACCTCACACAACTGACATGCTGACAGAGGTAAACCCAAGAAAACTGGAGGCCTATGAAATGTGACTCTATAGAAGGATGTTGAGGATATCATGATAAGACCGTATTACAAACGTCAAAATACTATAAGAATGAACAAAACAAAAAAAATTCTCACTACAATAAAACAAACTACAACACCTGGGATAGGAATCAAAGAAGATCAACTCCTTAATTTTCCTTGGGTCGTTTTAGTGTTCTGAAAATTTTTCTCACGGTCAAATATATTTCGTAAATTCGAAAAGGTTAGGAACAACTGGCAATTATTCAAAACAACATGAAAATTTATATCTAGGATTCTTTTCATAGGATCTAAAACTACAGTTTATGAGTAAAATTTAATTTCTTCGTCTCATTTTTTAGAAAAAATGAAAAATATTCTATAAATGAATAAAATATAATCCAAAAAAATGTATTTATACTATTTTCATTCTATTCTTGTTCTGATTTCTAGATTAGTCAACCACAATTCCGTTATGACCGAGCAATTTAACTTACTCCGTTGTTACGTGTACACACATGCCCTATTCTACAGATTGATATTACTTTGGTCTTGCTTTCCTTATTTTGCTCTTATTATTTACTTAGTTATTTAATGAATAATTTTAAAATATTTAATAGTAAATCATTTAGAAATGTTTTCCATTTATTTTGAAATTTTATACTCCTCTATTGCATGTAGGTTATTAATTTTAGTTCTGCTATTTGATTCCACACACAGCATATTAACTTTATTAGTTTGTTATTAACTCTGAACTTAATACAATAATGAATACTTAGAAAGATAACATTTTTCAATATATTTGTCATTTGCACGCCTCTTCTCATTTACTTGTTTGTTTTCTTTGAAATTTGCAATAAAGAAAACGATTTTAATAAAAAAAATATGCTTTTGTAAACAGATTTGTTTTATTCTTTAGTTTTTTTTAATAATAAAAAGTTTATAGCACTCTACTTTTTATTTCTTTTCAACCTAATGAAAGAAATAATAGCTACATGTACGTATGGTCCCGTTTTTGAACGAGAGCTCTCGCTTTCGGGAGTATACTTTCAGCCTAATTTTTACGTCTTTAATGTAAGGAACACATAATAGCTACATAACGTTTAAAATATTTATATTATTATAGAATTTGTGGTCAATTATTACTTCATTTTTTTATATTACGTCAAATGAACAAAAATTCATGGAACTTAGCAAACCACTTTACTTATGCTTTATCGAACTGACGCAAGCGTTCGACAGTATAAATTATCAGATGTGACAAAGATCCTACATTACCATAAAACCAACAAAAAATTAATAAATATAATACGTAAACTGAATACCAATACAACATAAATAAAAATCAAAGGCGCAACATTAAAGGAACTAGCCGTCACATCAGGAGTTAGGCTAGGCGACAGCTTAAGCCCCACATTACTCAACTTTATTGTGGACCAAATTATGGCAAGCCTCAAGTAAACGAAGGGCGGATTCAGAATAGGAACAAGTTAAGTAAAAATATTATGGCATGCGGATGACGCCGTGCCGACAGCCGAGAACGAAGGTGGCGTCTACTATTTCGATTTAACACCACCAAGAAACAGTATAAATGTAAAAATATCTACGGAGTAAACCAAAAAACCCCTTCGGTGGTAAATGATGGTAGCTGACGAAATTATCGAACACGTCATGAACCTGGGAACCCACACCTCCAGCGATCGCCACCTCACATCTGAAGTACGTACTCAGACCGATAAATCTGGAGCGGATACCTCCGCTGATCATTTGCCGCAAAAAATTCCTGACAACTGAAAGTAAAATGCGAATATATAAAACATGTGTGCGGCCAATATTTACACACGCCGCAGAAATCAAAAGTATAATGAAAATGACGGAAATTAGATCGATGAGAGCAATTTCAGGCATAAACCTCGGCGACAGAATTAGAAACGAAGAAAGTTTTACAGGACATTTTAATATGGATCAGAGTAAGACGGACTGAATGAACCATATGGATAAAATGAGTGTCGAGACTTTCAAAATGGACAAAGCAGCAGAAACCAACCATAAGAAGACCACCTGAAGGATGGATGGGCAGGTGAACATTCATATAACAAGAACAGCAATAAAATGTCTGGATATTATAAACTTTCTTAATGAAAGAAAGAAAAAGACGTAGCGAATGAAGTGTGCCGACCAACTAATACATTCATAAGATGGTTAAAAGTGTAGAGTGTTTTACCTTTATTTCAACACGCAGAAAGATGAAAGATTTGTGATTACACCATGCATGATGTAAAGAATTAATTATTGGTATTGCCAAAAAAATTTTTTAGAAGACTTTTGCAAAGAAAAATTGACACTCCTTATTCTACGTGGTCAAAAATTACTTCCAGCATTCCACATGTCTAAGAATTGCTTCTTAACATTTTGGAGAAATTTAGTTGCGAATTATTCAAGAGCTTTGGACATTTATTGGTTCACAAGTGAAGCCTAGTTTCTTCTTATCCAGGATTATCAAATCCAAGATTTGACGCCATTAATTTTTTTCTTGTGGGGTTTACTAAAGGACCTTTAGCATCCTAGTACAGGACCACAAATTACGACGCGCGAAACGCATTCTCGATGCGGAAAAATGATAAAATATATACATTTTTGTATGAAAATATAATCACCATTTTGTATATTTAAATTGTCACCTACTGCGACCCTTTACCATTTACGTCCCAAGCAAATGGTTAAAGATGTCCAGAGAAAAATAAAGGTCAGCAATTGTCCCATTAGTAAACTTACATCGTTCTTCTTTATTCCCTCCAAAAATTACGATGAAAATTCGCAGAAAGCTTTTACGTTTTATAATAAATATACAAAAACTTGCTAATCGAAAAATATTGAAATTTTGATATTGATTGATGAAATTTGATAAATTTTATAATTTTCTTTTAATTTTAATTTTGCTTGCTTTCATGTTTTATGTTAAAATATTTTTAGGAATTCTTCCCCAATAATCCAATATAATTAGCAATTATATGTAATATATGTAACTGAACCTAATTGGCCATCGACCTTTCTAGGTTCTTTTGTCAATAGTCTTTAATACTGCGTGTTAGAGCTTGCTACTCTAAAAGTTCTCAATAATTATAATTAATTTAAATTGATTAAAATGCATCATTGACTTTTTAGGAGATGTTTAGATTATCTAATAAAATTATCATTATTTTAAGTGTAGATAAAAAATAGGGCAATTAATTAAATAAAACCAATTAATTATGGTCTAATTATGTTTTTTTCATTGAAATATTAGATATTAATATTGATTTTAAGCCAATTAATTGATTAATGGTTGATTTTATTACGAGATTAGTACCATTCAATTATCAAAATTATTAAATAAGGCGAGGGCGGCCGCAATTAATAAGGTTTTAAATATGAGACGAGAAATTGTAAATTGAAAAATAATTAAAGGCTTTTCGTAAGAATGATAATAAATTGAGTATTAGTTAGAAAAACTTTGAGCCAAGTAAGAGAAATTATAGATTTTTCATCTATGTGAGGGTTGTTATGGTAGTGAACGTTTGCCCAACAAAGGAAACATAATAAAACATTCGTTTTAATTAAATTCCATTTTAGCACATTACGCACACAAACTGAAATGCCTTTATACGTCACTATATTATATCAACCATTCAATCCATTTATTCACTAATAAACTATAGTCGAATTCTGTTACAGCGAATTTCACTCGAAACAATGTTCAATTGCTTTAATTTTATCATTATTATTAGTTCAGTACCTTATGCAAACCATTTCAATTGCATATATGCAAATGAAATTATTTTAAGCTGTCACATAGTAAGTACCATTTTGAGAATAAAACTGGCTTCTAAAACATCAAAGCCACTCTAAATAATTTACATAATGAATTTGAAATATAAGGTTTACTACTTAGATCAAAAAAATTTCCTAATTTTAGATTTAAATCTAAAAAATGTATTGGTTTTTGTGAACGTCCTGCCGGTCATTGTAAGGAGCCCTTTTTTCTAAATTCTCTTAATTTTGGGCTAAAGTCTGGTTTTTGTGAATGTATTGTTTTCCCTTACAATAAATATTATCAAAGCTACGCAATAATCGGGCGCACTTCTTGATAATGTTCTTCAAATGGCGAGCAAAATATTGTCCTCAAACTCCACTATTATGGAATTCTGTCATCAGAGATTATTAAATACCTAGAGGTGATCTTTGAAAAGAAGCTTCTATGGTACGACACCTTAATGAGAGATGCAAAAAAGCGTGCGCATTTATCTGTTAATATTGAAGATCTGACGGGAGAACATATGGGTTATCCCCCAAGGTATCACTCTACACACAACAATGGTAAGATTCATGCTAACCTACTGTCAGAAGGAAAACAATTAAGCCAGTTTCAAAGAATAGCGTTTCGCAAGGGTAACAGGAGCCATACAAAAAACACCCTCTGCAGCAATGAAAACAATATCCTCTCGATATAGACGTCGAGGAGGTGGCTAGTGTAGAAGCGTTACGACTTAACTCAGTTGGACACTAGTACAAAGAAGGTAAGACAGGCAAACATTATCACCTTCTGGAGGAGGCGGTCAATAATACTCCTCTGTTGGGAAGGAAAACAAAGAACGTGTCACCTTGCTATGTCTTTTAAACAGATCCACTATCACAAGAGTTCCGAAAGGAAAGAAAGGAAATCTTGGTATCTAGTGCTCCAAAACCAAGCACCGGTCCAGTGCGGGCGGCTACTTGCAAGTAATGGATATCTCCTTAAATATAACTGCAACGATTTTGCAAACTGAAATCGTTGGCATTACTCAAGAAGCAAAAGAAATTCTACCCCATGATATTTGGGGCAAAAGCACTAAAATTTGTATTCACAACAAAACAACAGTACTAGCTAGCTGTGAGCAGTCATAGCTGCGCTGAATAAATGGACACAGGAATATAGAAGGCAACAATAATGAAAACAGTTAAAATGTGCTAAAGCAGCAATTTAAAAACTCCTCAGACTGCAGACAGGCTAAGAGAGCAATAAGTCCATTCTGTCCGAAATTAGCTGACTGCTATCTGCGACTATTCTAAAGAAACCTGCGACTTATCACAGTTATTCTTACAGAACATTGTTGGCTAAAAAACAGATGCCTACAGTTGTAGTGGTAGAACCTGGGTTCTACCTGGGGAAGCTAGGACGTGAAACCTTTTTTTGACCCGGGGCCGCATTAAAAATTAAAAACTAGGTGCAAGCCAACTTAGTTAGAATTTGTTAGGGGGAAATTATAATGGTATAGGCATAGGAAATAGAAATGTCTGAAAAGAGGATGGAGAGCCGCATGTGGCCCGAAGACATGTCAGCGAAAACATGGAGAGTCCATGTTGGGGAAACTCTGGGCGACTCAGCTGATTATTGTTCACCACCAAGGGTCTTGGGGTGATTGGAGTGAATTGGAATGACAGAATGGCGATCAAATCGTTGCCAAAAATAAATCAATAAATTTCGAAATTAAAACAATTTATCATCATTAGCGGTGCTCTGTATGCGCTTGCGTATTTCTAATAGCGTGAAGTGGGTGAGGATGAACCGTTTTCGTAGCCTCAAAATAAATTTGTTTTGTAGCTTTTCAGTTTTCACTTGAATTTTCAAACTTTTGTCTAAAATGACAAGTATTTACAGCATTTTCAAAATATGCCGAAAACTCCTACAACGATTTTAAATTCGTTTTCTTTATCTTAAATTAGATTTTTTTGCTATAAAATAAGATTTTTGGACTGGTTGAGTAAATTTTGCGATTTGAGATCTTTTTTATATTTTCATTTTTAAAAATACAATTTTACTTTGCGCCAATTTTAATTTTTTTAATTTTATTTTCATAATTTTTTTCCGCCTCTAGGTTGCGTAATATTATAATGATATTGTTCTAAAGTTGATATTGTGTTCTTGTAAAAGACAGGAATGAAAAGATAATACACAATGAAGATAAGCAGTTTTCTTGTTAATTAAATGAAACTTATTTGTATAAACAATATTCGTTTTTAAAATTCAAATGAAAATAAAATTGAAAAACATTTACTTTGCATCAAAACAATTTGCTTTCCTTGAATGACTCATAAATTTGTTTAGAGCAAAGGTAAAGTAACGAATAATCAATAACCTTCTTTTAAATTATTGATTAGCATTTTGGAGGATTTATTAGTGAATAAATTGGTTTATTTATTGATTGAATTTAATAAAATATGTACGAGGTATTAATATTTTAATACTTTAATTGTAGACGTAGATGTAAGGCGACTTTAATTGTAAACAACACAATCAAATTGTTGCTAAAGTATAACCTTGTCGTTTATTACTAAAAATAAAAGGTTAGTGAGCCCCAGACATATTTCCACCTACGCTACAAATAATTCGATTGTGAATTAAAATATGAAATTTGGGGTAAATGGATTAAGCGATAATTTTAAATTTAACTTATTTTCGGGATGTTTCTCGTAAAAAAGATAACGAATTTACTAATAAATTTAAAATGAATCGACACAATATGCGAATTCTTTAAACGTTTTGCATTGCAAGAATCTAATTACATCGATTAAAATAATTACATCCTTTGTGACTGGAAAATGAGATATTAATCTCCAACGTCGTCACAAACAAATATAATAAAGGAATAAATATGGGTTGATAATATTTTTGAAAAATAATGTAATAATTGGATTAAACACAGTTTTTAATCAACGATGACCAATGTCAAAGGCAAGCAATTAACCATAAAAGCGGGATTAATATTACATAGTTTTAATTATCATTTCATCGTTGAAGGATTAAGAGTATGGGGATGACGAAAATGAAAACAGGGCCCGCGCGTTTGGATCGTAGCTTAAATGAAATATCGGTTACCGAAATGTAAAATTACATTATAGGATCAAATCTGGATAATGCAAAAATATTATGCGGGGAAACGATGCATTGAATCTCAGCTACAAGTTCCAAAAGTAATTCAATACTTGTATCAGAGATATAAAAATCAATGATAGCGCTTTGTCCGGACTTTATAGAGCACGGGAACTAGAGGCGCAGGTAGGCTGTTAAAGCTGTTAAACAGATTTTTTTACTCGATTTAAAAATAGCGTGCGCGAACGTATTATTAAAATAAATCGGATAAAATTCCTTGATTGTATGCTCTAAAAAGTAAAGGAAAACTCACCTTTAAATCATTGGACTGTATAATGATGCCATCCGCTGGAAGGAGATCTCCATATTTTATTTGACAAATGTCCCCAACAACAATGTCACTAACGGCAACTTGTTTAACTTCCGCTTGCCGTATAACTGAAAACTTATGTTCGCCCTCGATTCGATTTTGCAGCCCTCGAAACTGTCGTTCTTTAGTATAATCATTGAATGCGGTAACTAATACAACTACGATAACAGATATTAAAATAGCCAGCCCTTCAATCCATCCATGAGTCGTCTCGTCGTCATCAAAACCTGCAAAAAATACATATTCCAAATATATGCTTTCAAAACGGAAACCGAAATAAACAAACCTTCATCTTCATTAGGTGGCTGGTAAAATGATAAACCCAGTGAAACTATAGCAGCAACTTCGAGAATGATAAGCGTGATATCTTGTAATGCTTCCCATACTAATTGGAGAAATGTTTTTGGGGGCTTAGGTGGAATAGAATTTGATCCAAATGTTTCTCTTCTATGTTCACTATCCACTTGTGATCCAGTAAGACCTAAATTAATAATTAATATTTTTTTATTATTTAATTTTTATACAGGGTAAATAGCCGCTTAAAGTGAAATAATGATGTAAAGTGAAATAATATATAAAGCGAAATAATAATATAAAATTAAATAATTATGTAAAATGAAATAGTGGTGTAAATACCCCCTTTGCAGTAAGAAATGTAAGAAAATTACTCTATTACGTACGGTACAATGTGCTTGGCGAACTCTATTTCCTGTATTTTACGTCAAAACGTCATAAGGTTAAGAAGGGTTGTCAAAAGAATTACTTTTAAGAGAAAATGCTTCCAACTTTGCAATTTTCTTCATATCATTTTATTGTTTTTTACGAAATATCAACACATCAAAAAATAAATGTCTATAATATATTTTTTATATTATAATTCAGTTTAAATATTTTAATTTAATACAATAACGTGTTGTCAGGTGTTTTTATAATATATTTAAATAAGGCGAATGAAAATCCTTTAATCCCGTTTTTATCAAGACTTTGCAACTAAAATAGCACTCCGCTTCAAAGTTTTTTTTTTTAATTTAACGATTCGCACAATTTGGTTCAATATCTCCTGAGAATGAATAAGAAATAGCGCTTTAAACGTCATAAAAAAATCACGTTATCTCGGAATACAGAAAAATTGGCCTAGTTCTCTGCAAAAATAAACTTTATTCGTTTTTAAACTTCAAATCGACAAAAAGCAAAATTTAACATTTTATAACATTTATTTCTTTTCATCCTTAATTAGCACAAGCAGCACGTAATAGAATGTTAAAAAAATAGAAAAACGTTACAAAAAACTATCATCAGAATGTTTTATCTATCAAGAAACAATAGATTAAAGCGAGTACTTTACAGTATTGTTAAAGTATGAACAATGGCATTCATGTATATACGATATGGGAGTGAGTATCATATACGACTTAAACCATGAGCTTTTAATATTAGATAATGTTGACGAGATAAAAATGCAATAAAGCTACTTGGGGGTAGTTGCAAGTTGAAAATTAAATCCCTCAAAGCGTTCAACTTAATTAGAACTTGGTAAAATTTTAATATTTCATAGCGCGCCAAGAGAAAAAATGATTATTTTAAGTTTAAAACAAGAGATTATGTAATAAGAGTGTTCCGCTAGAGTTAAAATGAATGGTTTTTGACGTGAAAGCATTGCACAAGGTGAGCTATTCAAATAGATTTTATGATGCTAGGAACATGAACCAGAAATCCTCACAACAAAACACGTCCCAATTTTATTTTAATTACCTTCACTGGGCGATGTGTATAATTTCTTGCATAGTTCCTGCACACCTCCTACTTCTGTTACTTTATTTACACCCTCCGGACCTCGATGTTCCATGAGGTCGCGCAATTGCTTCAGGGTGATCCCATATTGCGCGGGCCGGCCGTCTATCGTAGCCATTTCTCTTAGCTAGATCTGAAACAAATAAAAAAAAAGGATAAAACCATATCTATATACACTTACTATAGTATTGTAACAAATAATAAATAAAATCGACGATTATAGCAAATAAAATAGAAAAAGGTAGCAAATAAAATAAGAATCAGATGTTTTCAGGAAAATCCCAAGAATATCGGTGCTATTTGGGCTCAAATGTTGAAAAAAAGTAACACTTGAAAACATTGCATAAAAATTACAAAAAGAATTAATGTAGTCAAAGTATAAACATGACCCAAACAAAGTATCTTGGCGATGAAACTGGAAAATAATTCACATGATCTAGAAAATATGGGAAGTGATTGGAGGTTGTAACAAATACAAAATGCTCGGATACGAAATTTGATAAGCATAAAAAACCAGTCAATTCTAGAACGGTAGTAGACATTTCCGAAAAATCATTGGCAGTTTAAATGGGGTATTCTGGTTCAAAAAATCTAGAGTTTTAATAAGCTAACTGCTGATTTTAAAGATCTATATCTCAAAAACTTTGGCAATTGCATAGCTCAAACCTTTTCGTAAGAGACTGAATACATTGAATTTTAAAAACGTTGAATAATTAGGATTATTAGGTGATAAACGTGAAATCATTATGATTACGAAATATATGAAGCGGTGTGTGGAAGTGCGCAAATCCAAAGGACCCCATAACATTTTGAGCGTCGTTGCGCAAACATTTTGATGGAGTATGGCACGGATTGACTAGTTGCACAACGCTTTAAAAGCAAAACCGAAATATGTTGTGCAACACTCTGAGCTTGACAAGGTGTTTGAAGGACAAAAACATTATTTGAAGATATTTGGCCGTCGATGAAAGACCTTATCATGGCGTTATAAAATAATATCAAAAAAGAATTTTCGCGTGAATCTTATCTTTCTATCGATATAAGTTCTCTCATGACTATGTATTTCTTTTTTTAAATAGAGCTATGATCATTTTTAGCAGCTCACCAAACTTTTGTGCAACCATTAGAAAATCGTTTTTGTAGTTCACTGCTGAACTTAGTCTAGTCTATTACTAAACGGTCATTGCTAAAGTCACTCCACTTCTTAAACCATTTCTTTGTCTAGATCCTCTACTCCGCCAAACAAGTAAAAATTTTGGCGGTGCAAGCAGTTTGCATGTCAGATTTTCCCGAGAATTTTATAAAATGAAATGAGGTTTGCTAAAACCATTGCAATGTTTATGTGCCAAAGTTTGCGCAAACATGATGTTGAACATACACAGTCGTTGCGCAAAATGTATGGTGCCTTAAGACTTCTAAGAGTTATACCTCTTGTAAGTTTTTGAACTACACTTGATTAGACTACACTAGAATTTAAATACTAAAAATTATTTTAAAACCGAAATTAGTTTTAATGTATTATTTAAAAAGAAAACAATCAAATCAGATTTAAAACGACCAGTGCAGATAAAAAAATAATGTACACCACCGGAAATCATTTATTCTACGCATAAAAAAATCCGTTAACAACAATGTATGTTTTAGTTTAGGAAAAAATATTTCATTTATTTTATAATTTGGGTGAAACAAATGTAATTTTTTCATGTAAAAAAAAAACAATAATATCATTAACAAACGTAATATATTCTTCAAAGCTTTCATCGCATTTTATTATCTATAGTCTATGTTGTTTTTAATTAATTTTCACCTGCTACCTATTAAAAGATTTTAGAGTGCAACCTGCTATCAGTTAAATGAAAACAATAACAATAGTTAAAGATAGCAGCAAAAGCAAAATCAAATTTAGTGCGAGCTAAAAAGTACAAAATACAATATTTATCACTATTTATCAGTGGCATTTAGCACGTTTAGCACCAGATAATTCTAAAATTCGGTTGGCAAGCTTAGTTGAGGAAGTAAAAATAACAATTTCATTCTGTTTCTGTAGGAAACATACTATAACACCATGAATTACAGATAAAAGTCAAAAATACTCAAAAATCCAGGGTAGGGAGACAGTCGCACAATTATTAACTATTATAAAGAATGTCCAAATTTGGTCACCGTCCATCTAGATAGCGTAGGAGTGGTGCACAAAAGCGAGGGATAGTCCTGAAGAAAACAAAGATCTGCATACGCAGACGATCTAACCATTCGAGCTCGTACTGCTAAAGAAAAGTAGGCTATTTTGAGAACAACGCAACGGTACCCGGAAAATAAAAAACTGAACCTAAACACTGCCAAATGAAAAATAATGCTGTTCAAAAAAGGCAATGAAAGAAAAAAGACCAATGTGTGGAGATTGTATCAGGACGAAATAGAGACGATCGCATAATATAAATACTCAGGCTATATTTTAAAAACTACTAACGACGAAACACACCAAAGAAACCGGAGGAAAGACAAGTGTCGCAGCACCAAAAATGTGGAAAGAAAAATTGACATAATGAATGAAAGCTGATAAATGGTCGAAGAAAAACAACTATAAAAATGGTAAGAGCAGAAAGCGAATTTTTTTTTAACGCTTATTCTGCGGCGGAGGTAAAACGGGCAAATACTATCAAAAGAATAGCGGACAGAGTCGCAGATATTCAAAACCAAGGACAAAGAGGCAACATCGAAAAATCCACTTACAACAAAAGCCACAAGGCACAGTCAAATTGAAGTATACAGTACATAGCAAAAGGCAGGCGCAAAACGAAAAAACTCAATAGCTATGTTTACGTACGAAAACGCAGAAAGAGGCAACATGTATTGGGAGCAAGAGGAGTGCCGATTATGCAAGCAAGAGGCAATAACATGGAACACTGGAGAAGCAACGTAACAAGACTCTATGTACATGGATTATTTTAGAGAATATCATTTATTACTCACATAAAAAAGTGTATTTCTTTTAATTTATCTCATTTTTGTTTAAATGGATGCAATTTTTTATCTAACCAATGTATGATAAAATAATATTTCATTCACTGCATTAATGTTATTTATGGTTTCAAAAATCGATGACTCATTCTCAACTCTCGCTGGATTTCCTATACATACATTTAACAGAGTATCGATTATACGGGCCAATAAAAGTAGAAAGAGGAATAATTGTGTAACACAAATAACACACAATGTACACAAAAATAATTTATGGAAGTCCTACCAATAATTCAACGTTATTATATGTATTTTTTATAAATATTAGTTTTCTGTAAATATAGATTCAGTTTTTTTTATTCTCTCTCTGTCATAATTTTTGCCATTTTGTTTAAAACACGAATAAAAATAAGATTTTTTTAACAAACTTTTAAATTATATTACAAGACTCATGCATGAGCTATGTTGACTTCACTCAGGTCTTTGACAGGGAGAGGCTATTATCAACAATATAAACAGGCGACAAAAATAATCCCAGTCAGGAGGGAAATTTGCAAGGAGGCAGCCCAATTCCATTCAAACTTTTAATAAAGAAGTTAAAACTGCTTGGAAGGGATAAATAATGGTTAACAAAGAAGTTAAAATAGTATGCTATGCAGAAGATGCATTCATTATATCGGAAAATCACATATTGATGTACAAGTCAGTACAAGTTCAAAGTTCGAACTAACCGCCAATAAATTCAATATGGTCTCTCTCTCTCTCTAGAAAGGACAAAATCGATGACCATCGCCAAGGTATCAAGACGACGAAAATTAGTCGTATATAACCAAAGCGTGTACCAGGTTATGAAATTTAATCAATTAATTATCATCAGTGATGGAAACCAGAAAGAGAAACTAGGAGTGCAAACAACAAATGCAGCTATAATATCTGGATACCTAAGAGATGCAACGTTTAGAAACAAATATATGAAGATCAAGGAAAAAACGAAGGTATACAAAACGTGCAGCTGGACCATATTTGACATATGCTAGTAAAACAAGAGCAAAAAATTCAGCGACGAAACGAATGCTGAACAACCGAGATGAGAAACCTAAAAACAATTATTGGAAACACACTACGTGACAATGCGAGATTCAAGACGCGGCGAGGTTTATCAGGAAACAAAGAAATAAATGAAGCGATCATATCGACAGAATGGCGGATAATAGGCTGCCAAAAATAGCCAAGAATATAGAACCAAAAACATCAAAACCACCAGAGCGCCCGCTTAAGACAACTAAGATTACTTAGACGTTTTCATATTACCATACACTATGACAATCTATTTACCAAATTAAGTTTGAATATCTAGCTTACTTCGGGAGATATATAATAAAGGTTTTTTTAGAAAAAATGTATAACTAATGACTTCTCAGAATTATGTTGCTCAGATTTACTACGACTTTCCCAACTTACAATAACTCGGACCATTGTATTAAGAAATTTGCCTATTTCAATTAAAGTTTAACACACCGTTTTTAACAGAAGTTGAGTGTTTGTACTCCCTTGACTAAGCTCAACAACCGAACCTCATAATTTCCTGGTGCTAAACGCGATGCCAATGATAAATAATGCTCTGTTATAAAAATAAAGAAAGTAACACTGAAAAATAGGTAGAAAAAAATTAATAATAATTAATTTTATACAAGCAAAAACCTGTTTCATTTATAATTATATTTATTAAAACTTACAACATAACTAACTAAATGCGAACAAAATAATTATCAATATGCAGGAGTAAAATTATTTAAAAATAAATTAAAATAAAAAATAAAGCAATAATTCATTTATCATCCATTAGCAGCCATTAAATTTGCACATATTTTGGTGAAATTATTAAAAACAAAAACAAAAAACAACGTATTATTACTTTATTCGATTTAATTGAATTTTGTGTTTAATAAAAGTAAAATGTACATTGGACTTTTTAAAAAAAGTTTTAAATCCAAATTAAATTAAATAGCTCAGACCCATACAGTAGGTCCGCAAATTACGACGCTACTCGGAAAATTTCAGCAGAAGTTCGTTCAGCCATATCAGCGACAAATTTTATTCAATTAGGCATGAGTTTTTTTCGTCTTTCCTCGGATCTTTTCCCTCAATGATAAGCCGGAGAAATTCGCTCCCCTCTTATAACGTGACCTATGCAATGAAGCTTTCGTTCTTTGATTGTTGATAGCAGCTCTTTACTTTTGCTTATTTAATCGAGTACCTCTACATTGGTCTTCCTTTTAATCCATGGTATACGTAGGATGTCGGTGCAGATTTAAAATGACTTGATCCGGGTGTCTAGTGCAGGGCTGAGCGTCCAACTTTCGGCGCCATATAGAAGGATGAGAAAGATATAACAGCATCAACAGCGTATCCTGCGGATACGGAGATGTAGGCTGAGATTTCGACTGGTAAAAAGTGGTTTTCCTGTAGGTGAACGTAGATCAAGCTTGTTCGTTCCGTGAAAGTATTTCTTTTTTGGGGTCGCTTATCACATTAACATGAATTCCGGGATTGTTTGGGGACGATGGCATGTTAATTTATAGGGCGGCCGTTTTGAAGGACGCGATCACTTTGTTTTTGTGACGTTCATGTACAGACGATAAGATTCATAATGTTTTAAAGGTTTTGTAGGCTATTACTTGAACTATAGTATGGTGAGCAAAACGAATGATCTTGATACCGTCTTTTACTTTTTCGAGCGCTTTCGTAAACACAACCTCAAAAAGAATGTCGCAAAAGAGGCTCTACCCGATACCCAAGAAACAACAGGAAACGCATCATCATTTGGAGTCGCTGATTATCAATTATTCGCCACATTTTATTCAGTTTATTTAATTTTTTAAACTTTTGTCCAAAAAACGTGACTAGGCAATGTGAATAATTAATCACTTTGTCCATAACATATACATATTAACTGTACACTATAAACTGTATTTCAATATAAAACCAATAAAATAAAATATATTTCAAATAATTGGTCATAACGAATATAATAATTTCTTGGAAAGTATATATGTATAGAATTTGCTTTTGGCATCTTCAAAACATTGTATTTTATCCTTAGAAGATTGTTATATTGTTATATTTTTCTTGGAAGTCCTCGATTACGAGGTAAACATATATCTTGATCCAATTAAATTGCTTAGTCGCTGAATTAATTTTCTGCAAAATGGAATTTTCCAGATATCAATCTTTAAGAGATAAATAAGTTTTATAAATTCTTTAAACCTGTAAACCATGCTATGCTCACTCTGTTATTATTGCTTCAAACCGTCACTTAGTAAAAGCCGCCACCGTATAAGCGCTAGTGGTCATAATTCGGCTGCATCGAGCATGCGCGAATAATTGCGCC
>JARJDX010044426.1:0-10718 GCA_030264735.1 Gymnusa sp. GC000175
TTATTTTTTGTATATTTGAATTCTGTTTTCATTTGTGCGAAATCTGTTTTCGTCAATGAGAATTCTGTTTTCATTTGTGTGAAGTCAGTTTTCCTTAATGTGAAATCAAATTTCATTTGTGAGAAATCAGTTTTCGTTCATGTGAAATAATATTTCATTTGTGAGAAATTAGTTTTCGTTAATGTGAAATTATATTTCATAAGTGTGAAATCATAGTGTAAAAGGTATAGATGCTAGAAAGTTAGGAGTTCCAAAAAAAATTTAGAGTAAGCTGATCTAAATTTTGCTAGTCCTGGTACAATTAATATTCTTTTCGGCGGTGGAGTATTCTGTGAAATTTTAATAAGTGGCAAAGCAATTTTGGGTCCAAACAAGCCAATTATGCTACACACACAGTTAGGGTGGATCTTTGCGGGTGGTCTAGATAACGTTTATTCTAACATGCCAAAATTTTGGGAATTGAAAGAGTGCGGTTTAATGATTCAGATAATTTTTGAAAGACTCATTTTACACGAAACCATTAAATCTTTTGGGAGATTCACGTGAATCTGCGTTACGGTGGTTGCTATCATATGAATAAAGATTGCAATTTAATTGCAGATTAAAAACGTCCTATGTAGAATTTATTAACAAATATGAAGGCCTGGGTCACATAACACCAGTTTCTTATAAAAATTCCAACCAGTTTAATTATTGGTTACCTCATCATGGGCGTAATTAATGAATCAAGTTTCACAATAAGATTAAGGGTAGTTTTCGATGTATCTAACCTCTACAGCTCGGGATACTCCTGGAGTCATTACAAGGTGTAGGTCCTCGCATTCTGCAAAATTTATTTTCTATATTGTCAAGATTTCGTCAATAACCTATTGTTATTTGTGCGGATATTGCAAATATATCGTCAGATTCTTGTAAATGGCAAGTACAGAGGTTAACAAAAATATTTTGGCGTGTAGATCCTTCTGATCCTCTTCAAGTTTTTCAACTAAATAGGGTAACGAACGGAACTGCGAAACCGCTTCCGCTTCGTTTTTAGCAGTAAATTGTCTTAATCAATTAGTTATTGAATAAATGAATCTATATCCATAAGCTGCTAATGTTACTCTTGAAGATTTTTATGTGGATGATAATGTAGAATAAGTTTTACCACTAGTAAGTGAGGTTACAAGAGTACTAAAAGGCGTTTGTTTGCCATTGCGAAAGTGCAGTAATGCAAGCCTTAGAATGCACACATGAGTTATTTTGCCTAAATTTAGATGAATTTGAAAATACAAAAAGGCTAGAGTTCCATGGCAACATAGTGACGATCTGGCAGGAATTGTAGTATACTGTCAACAACAGGTCAGATCTTTGATCCTTTACGGTTACAATAATTAATAGTATTACTAATAATACAAGCACCTTGCTTGTATTATTAGGGAAGAAATGTTGTTCCAGTTTCTCTGGCAGGAAAGGGCTGGTTGGGACATACCAGTTTCAAATGATCTAGAGCAAAAAGGATTACCTTTTGGAATGATTTACTATGTTTAAACTCCCTTAAATTTTCAAAATATGTTTTGAGCCAAGGTTGCAAAACTTATCAATTACACAGTTTTGCAGATGCTTCAGAAAAGATATATGGAGCCTCGAATACCTTTAAGTCTTTAAGTATGACTGCCACATTAATTGCATCCAAATCTAACCCTTAAAAACTCAACGCATTTCTCACCTTGAGTTGTGTGCCGCATTGTTGTTTTCAAATTTGGTAAGTTAGGTACAATTAGCCCTCAGGCTCAGGTTTAAATCAATCTATTTATGGTCGGATTGTATATTAGTCCTATCGTTGTTGAAAAAACCTAGAAATGATTTTAAGATTTTTGTATCAAATCGGGTAGGGCAAATACAAGACATGACAGAAACTCCACATTGGCATTATGTGCTGACCTTACGTCGCGTGAAATAAGTCCAAATGACCTCCTACATTCTAGTTTGTGGTGGAAAAAACCTAGTTTTCTAACAGAAGATTCAGAGCATTTTATTGCTGTGCGCCTCATTTGGGACATATGGGAAGCAAGCACCAAGCGGGCTTAATTTCATTTAAAAATAATAATAGGTACAATTCTCTTACATTTGAATAATTATCTACTTTGACTTGTCAAATTGAATCTATATTAAACTCCCGTCCTCGTTAAACGATCCTCAAGACTTTGAAGTGTTATCTCCTTTCCGTTTCTTAATTGGTCGGTGATTAAGCACTATTGTAAAGAAATGTTATGGCAATCTACCCATAAATCGCTGCAATAATTACCAACAAATCCAACAGATGATACAACATTTTTAGTCTCGGTAGACGTAAGACCATTACCCCGAACTCTAATCACGCAACAAATGAAGAAAATATCAGAAATTTCCACCCAATGTAGACAACCTAGTTCTTATTCAAGAGGATAACCATCCTTCACTGAGCTGGCCAATGGGTCGCACTGAAGAAGTGTTTCGGGGCACCGATAAAACTGTTCGAGTAGTTTCTGTCCGAAGCAAGCAGGAAATCTTCAGTAGACCTGCTATCAAGCTGATCCCATTGCTTATTGATGATCAACCATATTATCCAATTCATCATGCCTGGAAGGAGACTAGACTTTAAAGTGCAGTGATGTGAGTGTTGATATTAAAGCACTGTTAAAATATAAAAGGATTTTTATTTATTATTTAAAATTGTGATTAACTATGTTGTATAATATATAAACTGTTAAGCCTAGTAGCGTCGATGTAAAATAAGAGTGTGTAGTAAAAATTAGTTTAGTTTTCAAGTCAATTTTTTAAATCTATAATTCAAGTATTTAACAGCAGGTAATGGTCATTATTTCAGGTAATAATTAGATTAGATTAGAATTACAATAGACGGTACTAAATACCTACTGGAAAGTTAACATAGTCCTAGAAGATATTTTCATAACCTAGGATGGCATAATTCATAATTGCTTTTTTCATTCGGTCATGTCTTGTGGAAGACATTGCTACACACTCATATAGATTAAGTTTGGCTGTTTCATCCTTTAATTCACATATCTACGAGTAGTTGCCTTGCTTGAAGAGATGACACTTCACTGGGCTGTGTCCCGTTGGGATACAAGTGACTAATTTTATCTCAGATTTTGAAAGGCATCAGAGCTCTTTAGCGCTACTTTACAAAATATTAATAAATATTTTAGTCTATGCCTGTACAGTTTTTTAATGTGCCATTTTGAACATTTTTTCCCTTTCTTAAATCATAGCCCTTCTATGTGCTTTTAATAGCCCGCAATAAATAGCACATCGATAGTATGTCGACGTGGTTTCGTTTTGCCAGATCAAAAAATTTTGCGTGCCCGATTTGATGGTCCATCCCATTTTCAGTGTATAACTGATAATTGATTTTGCACAGGCAGTGTATATTTTAGACTTAAGCTCCCATGTAACTTTGAAAAGGTTTTGTTCAGATTAAAAAGTTGAGCTTCCTAAAAGGTATTACAACAGTTTTGTCAGGATTGACATTAGAGCTTCTTTCCTGACTACTTATCTATGATGTTCAGGGCGACTTGGGCTAGGGACGACACGATATTATCGGCTTATTCTTGGGTACTGTCTCCATTACTTGCTAGCAGAAGAGATTGCAACCACGACCCACCGTAGTAAGGATTAATGACCCCTTCTTGCGTGGTGACCATTGCCGATTTACTTCCTGTGATAATTTTTCGGTTTTCCAATAAGGATTCGTTCCATTTTATCGTAGGAACAACAATTTCCTTCTAAATAATACCTTTTTCTATAGATACAAAGGTTTTATTGTCGAAAGCTCCCTCGATATCTAAGAAAATGCCTAGCGCAATCTTGTAATACAACACAACCTCTTTGCCTGTCGTAAGGCTGTGTAAGACATTTAGTATGAGTTTGCCACGTCGATAGGCAAGATTTTCTAAAATCTCCAATGAAGGGCACTGGATGCCGCTTGGAGTTATGGAGATTTGATTGAAGACAGCAAAGATCTTTCATTTCATTTGAAACTACGCTCAAGAATTGTTTAGTTGTTTCCCCTTATAGTTGGCCCCACTACCCTCAGTTGCAGTTATGTTGGTTCTATTTCTTAGTAGCTCAAGGTCTAGAATTGTTTTCTTGTAAGGTAGGGTTGGACACTTTGGTATCAAGCATCTCTTTGCCTAAGGTCAACCTAACCAAAGCAATAGTTTTTAAGCTATCTTTTTCCGACAGACTGGTGTCCACCGACCACGTGACCTCTAACTTGTGAACTACTGGATTTTTTCATAGGACACTTCACCCTTTTGCTTTAATATCATTTTAGGATTCTATAAGAGAGAGAGAGAGAGCTAGATAGAGAAGAGAGAGAGAGAGAGAGACAGAGACTCTTGGCTTCCCCCCAAGGAAGTAAATCAAAATCTCTTCCAGAATGCTAAACTTGGCTTCCTTCCACAGTTTCAGTGAACTTGCGATCCTTTTGAGGCAGTTGGCTGGAACACGGTTAGCACATGTGAGTGCACCACTCTGGCCGTTGGTGAAATTGATGGCATTTGGGTTTTATTAGATCCTTAATGGATTTACGAATGGCTTCTATCTTAACTTACGTCCATGCAAGCCCACGAGTGACTAAAGAAATTGAAGTCGATTGCAGTGCGTTTCTGGAACAAAGCTAGTGAAACCAGGGGCTCCTGGTACCCGGAGTTTGCATAATTTTGGGTAAGCTTTTCCTTGGTCACGCTTTTATCGGCTTATGCCCTTTCATCTTAAAGTAAGTTATTTCTTTTTTATTGTAATTTCCTTTCCACATTAATTCAGGAGAAGAAGACAAGATTCTGGCACCCATGTCCACGACAGTATCAGGTTTGATTTAACAGATTATATAATTTTGATAACATATATCTGGCATTGATACCTTTGTGCAGGCCCTACGCCAAGGCACTACAGCTGGACATGTAGACCCTCTATGTAGAGAACAAGAGATAATTAGGCCAGACAATTCTGGTTTCTTAAAGGGATTGTTACTCCTCCCCCTTCTCTTTTCTCACCCGGGCTTAAGACCAGCAACGGCGGAGTCCACAATAGATTGTCCTTCTGTAGTTATTCATTGTTTGGTGAGAAATTCATTTACTATAAATCTTTACTTTTAGTGGCCTTGAGAATTGAGTTACTTCCGATGTTTCTAGCAGGAGATCCTTACGTGCTTCCTTAATTGATTTTAATTTTCAAATAAAACCTTACAGTATTTAATGTTTAGAGATTGGGAAAGGTCTAACCTTTTTAAAATCTTAATTTATTTTTTAACTAAAAGAAACAAAGGGACTAGTTTTCCTGATAGGAAGCTTTGGGTTTTAGAAAATCCAAGTTATCATTTTTGAAGAGGTTGACTTAGTTACGTATTAACTATTTGAAAGGCTACAGGCGCAATTTAATTTTGTGACGTTTCTTAACTCTTTTATTTTAGAGAATGCATAAAATGTAAACTATAGCAATTATTATTTTTTAATAAAAAAAATTATAATAAAATGTGCACAAAAAATTTGATAATTTTTGTTAATATTACGTTGATTTTTGAAAAAGTGTAACCAACTTTAATAAAATTTTAGATGATTTTCATCAAAGTAGAAAAATTCTGCTCAAAACTTTGTAGAGTGGATGATTTTGGTTTAAATTGCAATACCGTTTATAAAATTTGTACAATTTACTTAAAATTTTGATGGTTTTGTTCAAGTAAGGATTTTTTTTGCAAAATTTATATCAATTTGATCAAAATTAAACAATTTCCGAACAAAAAATGGAGTTGTGGTAACCACACGATTTTCATTTACATATTTATTCCTATTGACAAAAACATTACTAAAACTATATTTCATTAACTATCATTTAATTAGATTGGCACATTGGCAGTATACCTGCAACTTATTTTGTTAAAAAGTATGTTGGCATTAATTCTACTATTGACATACGACACTATTGACCAATGCATTACCAAATTTTATTGTCAGCTGATTATAAATATAGTATGTCTCTGCAACTTAAAATTTTGTTTCTGTTATTTTCTCAAAATTTATAACATTTTAAGAATTTATAATTGTTAGTTCGTTGCTAAATCATATTTTTAGTAAAATTATTCCCATTAAGTTGCAGCTGACAATTAATGAAATTTGGTTATGCATCGGTCGAAAGTAACGGATGTCATTAATAGAATTATTACAAACCTAATTTTTAACAAAATAAAAGTATAAATATCGCAAAAATTTTCGAAATCGAGATTTTTGCGAAAATATCCGTTTTCGACTTCTCTTATTCAGAAAGTGGCTGTATACCTGTATCTGTATCCACAGGCTTAGCAAATCGATCTGGAAATTTATAAAAATTGGACGTCCCAGTGACTTTTGGCTAAAATCCCTTAATCGAAAGTGGTAGATTATTGATAAGGTTTTTCGTTTTTTGTATATATTTTAAAAACCATCAAGTTTATGAAGAAAAACATAAGAGTATAAAGTGTTTAGAATTAAATTTTGTACCAAATGTTGCTCTTATCATTTCAAAATTTAATTAACATTTAAAAAATTCATCTCATTTTTCGTTGCTAAGGAACATTGTTAGTGAACTTATTCCCATAAAGTTGCAGAAACACACTGTCATTATAATCAGCTTACAATTAATGAAAGTTTATTTATGTACTTTTCAAAAGTCACTGATGTCAATATAGAAATAATTGACAACATATATGTCAAAAAAATGAAGTTTCAGAGACTTATCACCAATCTTATTAGCCTTTCCAACTAAGCCACGTGACCAATATGACTGCTGATGTCAAGCAACTCTTCTTGAATGTCTTAATGTAGGTGTAAGATACTTGGATAAATTAAAAATTATAGATGGAAGTCGATTTCTAAACAATGTCATAAAAGTTGTGACGTAACAAATTATTTAAAGATGGAGGCTAATGGCATCTCCATCTAGACAGTTTGACAAGAGGTTAAAATGGCTAATTAGCTGATAATTAATAAAATATAGTTTTGTTTCTGTCGAAAGTAAGGGATGTTATGTCTCAAATTTGTAAATGAAAGTCGTGTGGCGATCATATTTTTATTTAAGATTTTTTTACTTCAAGCACCACATACAAAATAAAATGTAGTTTTGTAGGACAATTTTATAAAAAATATTATGGATTGACCAAATCACTAATTTAAAAAAATAAAAATAAACGCAAAAATGGAAAACATAATAAAAATTGGAAATTTGGGCCATGTGCTGGCGGAAAAATATACGAAGTTTTCAAACCTAGATATAAAGAAAACTCGAACGACAGTATTGGAGAAGACTAATCTAGTGGCTAAGTGGCTAAGAAATTGCGTGATTTATTTGGTTGCAGGTAGCAGCTTTCAGCTTTGAGTAACTTGAATGGAAAGTACAAATAGCAAGGATGTTGGCCAACCTCCGATAGAAGATTTGATAAGAAAAAAAATAAGACTGTTATGATTCTTGTATGAGGTCTTCTTATATTCCAAGTTAAAAATTAAAATAATAACTATAAGGTAGGTGGAATCCAAAAGTGTTTTTAAAAATATTTGTTAAAATAGTTTTAAAGTAAAAGGCAGTATAAATAACAATTAGTCGTTTCAATAAAACAACGCATGACGAATTTAAAATATGAATACAAAAATTAAAATGTTAACAAAATATAATTTGTTGACTATCAAGTGATTTTAATTATTTATTAAATTTTTGTTCTAAAAATTATTAGTTTTTATTTCAACGCTTCAAATTTCTACTGCAATGTTTTGTATTTTTACTTTAATAATATAAAAATAATAACGCTTTAATTGAATTTAAAGTAGCTATTTTTATACTTAAACAATTAAACTATAAAGCATTTTAATAACATAAATTTTTAGCTGAAAAAGAGATTTAAAGGTGCAAAAAATTACAAAACGCGTGCGCTATATAGTATAACAATATCGTGTCTCTTTGCTTTGATAACAGTTGTATTCGCTCCGTTCAACTTTGATACACGATTTTATCAGCATCCAGGAGTATGACGGCGTAATCATTCGAAAAATTGCATTTATTTTGTACTTTTGTTATACACGTGTGTAGTTCGGTTAAAATTTGTGCGTAAATTTAAAGTTAAATATTTTTATCTAGTTAGTTATTTTTATCTAAAAACACCACACGAGACTAAAAACAATAGTTTTGTGACAAGTTTATTTTAAACCTGAACTACAATGCTATTTGCAGTGAATATTGTATCTTAATTTTTTAATTACTGTGCTTCTACTTAAATACGTGCTTAAAAAAGGTAATTGGTTATACTTTATATTAAAATTCGTTAATAAGTATATTTTTTATCTATACGTTGATTGATTTTAAAATTATATAGCAAAAAATGTAATAAAAATGCGGTTAAAAAATGAATAAAAAATTTAGTAAGAATAGAATTTCAATTTAATAGGAATTTGTAAAATGTGCTCAATAAAATTTGTATTGCGTGGGTTATTAAAAATGCGGTTTGTTGAAATGTAGTTTTCAATCATTATTATGTTGCTTTAAATAAAATTGTGTCCGTTCATGGAAGCATGAAGGTAATTCACGTGTTTTTGATATGTTAACAATTATCTCGGACGTTTGTATAAATAAGGTTTAAAAATGTGGTAATTTAATTATTACTAGGTACAATGAGTTTAAGTTAAAGTTGTACTCCTCTAATATATAAATATTTATTTTTAGAACTAATATATTTTTCTGAATATTAAAAATATGTATGAGACTGACAGTTTTGCTCATCATTATGTATTTTTTTTTAAATATTGTCACATAAGTGATTATTTGCCAAAAAAATTATAAATATAATTAACATAACTTAAAAAATGGCTCGATCCATAAGCCATGGAAATTTATAATTTAGTTAGTCAATGATTTGTACATTTTTGAAGGGATTTTAAGAGCCATAAACATGTAATTTGAGAGTATTTATACGATTTTAATACATACTTTTAAATTGTGTTCAGAATATAAAATATGATAACAAAATATCTTGAGAAATACACTTCTAATTAAAAGTACAAAAAACACATGTTTATTTAATTTTTTTTTCTAAATTTAAGCGTCTCACGTCTCTTGCAGGTAGGAAGGGTTGCAACTTGCAAAAATTTGTTACAAGTAAAATTTATGTGCTTTTTTCTGCACAATCTGAATCTGCAATAAAAAGTGGATTTGTTATAAATTATAAAGTTTACCCCCTTGGGTAGTGGCACTTTAAATTTCCAAGGGGGAATACCCACTTTTATTGCAAATTGAGATTGTATGAAAAAAAAATTGCATATATGTAATCATTGGAGTTGGCGCTATAATCGCAGAAAAAACTAATCTTGCGATATTTTTTTCTGCGACCACAGCGCCACCTACAATAATAACAAAAAAGTGTAAGTAAGTTAAATTTATGTATTTTTTAGCGTAAAACCTAAATCTTCAATAAAAATTGGGGGCTCCTATTTAAAATTTCATAATTGTATTTTTCGTGTGTTTTTCAAGATATTTGACCGTTTCAAGACTTTTTGTCTACCATGTATATGTAAAATTGCGAAAAGGCCTAGATAATTTTAGAACCAATTATTTAAACAACAATTTAAATAATAAAAAAACTACAAAAAAATAAAAAATGGAGTATTCTGGACTTTCCCGCAATAAATATAAATCTAAAAGTTGTTGCTATTAAGTTTTGCAGCAACTTTATTTTTATAAACTATAAAACCAATAGTGTTCCGGATCCAATAAAAAGTGTAATTAGATATAAAGTTTTATCTTGTTTGCATGTCGAAAATGGTCTATTCTTGTTTAGATGACCTCAAAAAAAAATATTATTTATTTATTTATTTATTAATTTGTGTAAAGTGTATCAATCCGTGCTCTTCATGCAAACCAATGGAAAAGTCTTATAAGTGTAAATTATTTAAATTATTAGCTTTATATGATAAATTCTACTTATGAACAAATAGGTAGCATCTAATTTAATTTGAATCCTGAAGAAACTGTGTTGTTACTGTGAAGGAAACCGCCTTGTGCCTTATCAATCTTGTAGCGGTCAAACTTAAGCCAAGCGCGCAGTTCTAACGACCAGCGGCGCATCATACTGGCAAACGGAACATGACAGGCAATGATAAAATCCAACAGGAAGGGACTAAACAATCATGAAAACGATGCAAAAATGGTAAATATGAATTACTTAATGCACTGAAATGTATAAAATGCAATTCGGGCTTTCATCTTAGTTGCGCGAATAAATTGAAGTACGTAAAAATACTAAATGATAATGAAGTAGACTGCTGCACCAATTCAAAAGCAAGTGAAGATCTTCTGAAAACTGATTTTGAAAATGATTTTCAAATAGTCTCAAAGAAAATTCAGCAAAATACCAACATTTCTGAATTAAGGAACTCCGCAAGGAATACATCCGACGACATTACAATACTAGAACTATTTAATCTGCTAAGTACTATAAAAGAAGATCTTGTAGCAGAAATTCGAAATTTTAAAACAGAAATTTACACCAAGTTGGACTATTTAACATCTAAATTAAACCAATCTAATGCTCCAAAGATCTCATATAGTGAAGTCACAAGCAAACCAAAAGCTACGCTAAAACTTAAGACACACAACATAAATGGAAACCATTCTTTAAGTCCATTTTCATTGGCAGATACTCAGGAAAACAATAGCCA
>JARJDX010044436.1:0-10969 GCA_030264735.1 Gymnusa sp. GC000175
ATCTCTTGCCTGCCTCTGTTACAACATTTTCATCTCCACCATCATCTCTTAGTTCTCGTCCATAATCAAAGTAGACACTCTCAAGTATTTTCTTCAGGACTCGAGACTGGATATATGCTTCAATGTTGCTAGTGATTCCAAGCTCTTTCAAGTATTTCTTGTGGTATGAAGTTACCACACCATCCAGGGCCATAACATAAGGAATTATAAATAATCTTCAAATATATTATTAACTTAATTTAATTTACTTGTTCAATTTAAGCTCTTGCCTAAAATAATATTTCATATATAAAAATTAGTTTTCAAAAATACCTCAATTTTAAAGGTTTCATCATTGTAAATATTTTAATCCGAATATTAAGAATGGTTTTAATAAATATTAGAAGATATCATTCTAACTTCAGAGGAATTATTTTCAATATTTGGCTCATTTGCAATTTTAATCTCATATTTTAGCTATATTATCTTCTTTCTTTCTAGCAAAAACATTATAATTCTGAAATAGTGGTTTTTCCTGATCCAAACCCAATACTTTATTTTTTTCTAAAATGGTTGAGTCATCGATTGTATTTTGTTCTAAATTATTGCTTGGATTTTCTCCTCTTCTGAACTTAGAAGATTTTCCCGAAATATTTTCAGAATTTATTGGCTGATTTAGAATTTCAAAATTAGAAGGCAAATAAAATGACCTTCTTTTATAAAAAGGGTTTGATGTTTCTTGATATGAGGATGAAGCGAATTTTTGGCTTTGCATCATCTTATTTGCCTTTCTTTTGAAGCTTTTTGACAAATCTGTACACCCATTGAGAATTTCTGTTACTTTTGAATCTATCCCATTTTCAGTATTGTTTAAGCCGCTTGAACAAGGCTGATCTGGAAAGTGATCTTTTGCATTTATACCAACTATTTTAGCAGAATCTGTTTGATTAGAATCAGTCTTAATAGAATCAGTATTAATAGAATCAGTATTAATTCCTTTGTAAGGTTCTGTCTCGGCATTATTACTACAATTTAAAATATCATTAATCAAGTTTCTATTCGTTTTTTGTGCTACATGCTTTTCAAATGGGTTAAGTTGCTTTTGAGATACATTAATTTCTTTTGTTCGAGGAAATGGACGGCGTCTAATCTTTTGATTTAAAGATCTTAAATTAATTACAGGTAAATTCAGATATTTATCCAAATCTCTTAATAGTTCCGGATAAATTAATACACCAACGTTTCTGTGATTTTCTTTGAATACGAAACTAAAGGCAGTTTTCAACAAAATATACGAAGAATATAACTCTCGTGTATCTTTAGATTCACCAAATTTTTTGGCCAATATTTTCTTAACTATTTCTAAATTTTCTAGTTTTTTATCGCATTCATTATTAAATTTGTCTTTTCTTAATGAAATGACGATAAGTCCTACTTCTACACCAAATTTTTTCAAAGATTGGTTCTCATTAAGAAGAGCTAATTTCAAAAAGATTCTGGCTCGTTGAAAAGCCTTTCTCAGAGCTTTACTTTTGTTAAAGCGCAGATTTTTAATTTCACTATAAATCAACAATTCCAGTTCCTCAAATTCTCGAATCAAATCTTTGGATTCCTTCAAATTTTCATACCATTCTGATTCTTTGGTAATCAACTTCTTTATTAGGTCCACATACTTTATTTCATTATCCATTACCGAAAGCCAAATGTCTTGTAAATTATTGGCAAAGGAGAATGCATATCTAATTAGTTTCGAATGAAGGTTTAACTTGATAGCAAATTTCAAAGGATCGATATTGTCCAAGTTTTCTATGAATTTATGGCCGTTATCTATCATAATGTAAACTGAGTGTATTGCAGCGTTTGAAATAATAGTATTTGTTTTTCCGAGAATTCTCAAATTTATTTTGTTAGCCAAATTTTCAGGAATCTCATTGGCGAAACGATGGGCAATGCACATGAGTGATTTGCCAAATATAATATCTCTATTTTCCATCATCTTATGAAATTGTATATTATCGTTCCATTTGCAATAAATGTCAAAATAAGCTAAATTGAAATGTAATATATCGGTGATTCTTTCTTTCATAATAGGATCGGGGGATGTTTCTAAATGACTAATTTCATCCCATCGTGGAGTATCGTAAAATTCATATTTTGTATCATTGTTTATACATTTAATAATCTGTTGCATATTAGGAATAGGTACTGTTGCATACAATACTCTAAACGTTATGAATAGCTTGATCATTAACCTTTTGCACATGGGATGAATATAAAAATTTTTATATATATTCAAAATTGAATGAGTAAATTATTTAATTAAGGTTTAATAAGATATTAACTGCCATTCTTGAATAAACAGGGTTCACCCCTATCGATGCATCTAAATCTTACTCACAAGCTTCATTGCGACCATCTTGCTCTTTGATACCTCTTCTTCGGTCGAATGATATGCTCATCTTCAGAACTGGTGATTGGATGTATGCTTCAGTCTTGGGGTGAATCCCAATCTCATTTCTGTGGTATTTCATATCCAAACTCTCCCAGGCCGTACATATGGTATAATTTCCACTTTGCATTTATGAGAAAATTAGATGAATATTTGTGTTTCTGATAATTAAAATTCGTGCTATCAACTTTTAGAATTCGCTATTTTTTGAAAAAAATCTATAGACTTATCTTTTGATATTTAAGGATTCAAATTATTATATAATATATTGTTATATAATAGGTGGGCAATGATTAAATAGGATGATGGTTAGTTATCAAATTCAATTGATAGCTCACTCAAATGCAATATTCTAATATCAATGTTATTATGGGATATATCTAATCATATCATTGATGGGTTTCCATTTATTGCTACATAATATGACTATTTTTCAATCATAGGTGTTACAGCTGTTGATGAGAAGTCACACATTGAATTTAAATAACGCCTATTAAACGGTTTATTTCTTACTTGAGAGGTTTTCAAAGAGGACTATCCCATATTATTTCTCTAATGCTTGGGGCATAGACTTACAACTCTCATCGCACCCTCGGGCCTTTGATCTTAACATAGCAGGATGATAGTGTATATGCTTATGTAGCACTTGGCACAGGAGATTTCTTGTATACCCTATTTCACCGATGCCGGCTATTTACTTCTGATTGCACTGTTTTTGTAGCAACATTTTGGTAAACAGTGAAGAAGTTCTATTTCCCCTTAATAATTATTCAAAATTCCAGATGACCAGAATATTCCGTGGTATTTTGAAACGGGATTTAACTTAGATTTTCAGGAATTTTTGATTGGGATTCAAACCCTGCAAAACAAAGATTTTCGGAATTGGGGCTCTTTCAACTAGCCAATCAGGAAAAGCTAAAACTAATTTGAAATATTTTAATTTTGCTTTTTGCCGTATCAAAAACTCGAAATCCAGCACCCCATTCATCTCATTAAAATAAGTTTTCGCACAAATAAGCCAATGCAGTCGAAAATGCTTATATTTACTTATTTTAATATATATTGAATCAAATCATCTATGAAATTGAAAGGCCAATCAATCACAGACGTTGGAGTCCATCATAATCGCCTTTTTGATTGCATCAGAGAAGAGAAAATCTTCATAGAAGCCAGTGGTGCGGGTACTGTGCGATTCATATTCACCAAATCGTCTCCCTCTCTGATTACGGCCCACCGTGATTTGGTTCCAGAAGGATGACCCTGGCGTTTACACGTAGCTTTGGAGCTACAATGGAGCGCCGGGTGGTAAAAAACTCCGTAAGGAACCTCTCGGCGAATTTAACTATCACCCCCTCAAAGCTCCCCTATTTGCAAGCTATGGGGCTTAATACGGCCGGTTGAAGTTTTTGTTCTCCGTTCGGTATTGCTCCGGATTCAGGCTCCTCTTCTAGAAGCATGTCTACAACCAGTGTAGCGGCCGCAGACTCCATTAGACAAACTTCTTTATCAAAAAGCTGTAAAATATAAGCTTCGTCTTATCGTGGACATTTTAATAAGAGGTGTTCCAAGGTCTCGGGTATATTTGTACATGAGATTGTGCAAATCACAAATAACGATTTATTGCATTTGTTCGAATCAGAAAATATGGCTTACTTAATTTTTTTTGTTTGTGGCGAGGGAAATCTTCATAGAGACAACTCGAACTTTTGGAATTCCTCATGGTTTACCCACTATACCCCACCTCCGGGCAACTTATTTCCACCTTCCTCTTCATACTTCGCTCCAGAGGAACAGTTGCGTTTTAGGTTGGGACTTATGAGACAATTCACATCTAATCAGGGAGCTTTAGCTCCTACTACACTCTGCGTAGTTTCCTTCGTGAATGGCGCAAACATTTCCTGCTCAATGCGACTAGGTCTCCCACTACAAACTTGATAAATTCAGCTTAAATCGTTACTCATCCATAGACCACCTTACTTGCCTCTTCAGAACTTTTGGGTATAGGCACTACTGGCAATACTAGATTCCAGTCTAGTATCCGAATGCTCCGCACAGATCCTCCAACACATTCATACTCTTGTTCATCTCAAGTGAATTATTTAAGATTTTAGACTAAGAATTTCGGATTATTTCGCTACCATCCATCACCATCTGGATCCAGTGACGAATTTCAGACTATTTTCAAGGAAGCACATGGGTTGGCTCTACAGAAGTACTAATTGACTTTACCAGTAAATCTTAAGCCACATCCTGGCCCTCTAAGTGTCGCTCCATTGAGTCTCTTTGGGAAACTTCTAAGTCATCACCTGAGCTATCTATCTGAAGCCAAATATTCACTCAGCTTTGATGCCTCATCACCATTAGTAAAGGTGTCAGATAGTTTCACTGGCAAGGAAACTCCCATTAAAGTTGAGCATGAGAGTGTTAGCATTACGCGCTTCTCAGCAGTACCAGCAGCATGGGGAGCTTGGTTTCAGTAATTAGACTTACATATAGTGTAGCCACCAAAGGTGTCCCAAAATAATATGCCGAATTTTCGCCTCAAGAGAGAATCGAACCAGTCACCAAGGTTTTAACACCAGCGCGCTACCACTGCGCTAATTATTTGCAAATAAAAATAAAATCAATTCCATATATTTAGGCGTGGGAAGACATAGACAAGAACTATCGCCATAAACATGTGTAAGAGCCGATACTATCAAAACATATATCCAAGGTATTGAAGAAAACACTGGCGGGTGTATCCTTTGACTGCGCAGTTAATATAAGAGAAGAAGTTATTAAGCTAGTAGACGAGATAGCTAACTAAAAAACCAGAACAGAAAATCAAATTTATTCAAAAATTAACCTTTAAATGAATTGTTTAAATAATTGCAAGATTTGGGGGTCTCTTCTACAAATCTCGGTAGCTCAGAGGTGAACATAATGACACTGAGTTGAGATGGTCTGCGTGTTCGAATCTCGTTCGAGGTGAAATTCCAAAAAATCAATAAGCACCCGATCAATATCAACGTGGCAATTCATGCCAATCCAAGAAGGAACGCCTCACTGGGCCAAATATGCTAAATTTTGTCACTTATCACTGAGAAGCTGTCCTAAACGATCGCGGTAGGAAGTAAACGAGGTTCCTCCATGAAACAAGGTTTAGTTCTAAGACTCTATAGGATATATAACGAAAGCTTCAACATAACCCGCGAGCTTTGCTAGGTTTAGGTATGGAGAGACTCGGATCCGGGGAGTGGAATGAGTGCACTAAGCATGCGCCCTGAGCATAAGAGTGAATTAGGTGGATATGGTAGAATCCTGGTACCATGTTGGATGAACTTCATTCACAATCTTCCATTTCTTGGTTTAATTCTTCTGAGTAAAGGCTCGCAGAAAACTCTTGCTCCAAAGAGGGAAAATAGTCTTGATTGAGAAGGAGGAGGTAGAAATCGAATTGCATTGATAGGAAAGGGCTATAGTTAGGGATTTACGAACGAAAAGTGATATTTGGCTTCATGGAGCTATATGATATTATTGATTCGCCTTAAAGCTTTTTCAATGTGTCTCACATTAATATTAATAAATTTTTGATCCGGGTAGAATTGTATCAAAAGTCTGTAGTTTTTTGGTGTCACTCATGCCTAGTGTGAGGGTATGAAAATATCGCAAGCGAAGGGTTTGACTTGTTTCTTGATCTGTTGTTAACAGTTCAATGCGAAAATGTGGTAGGTTTGTAGAAATCCAGCAAGGGACCAAGTTCCTTCATGGCTGAAGGGGTGTTCTAGTCACCCTGAAAATAGTAATCGAGTTCCCCTGATACAGCACGTACGCAGTGACTGCTTGGTTATCAAAAAAATGCCAGAAATAAATTCCCTTCTCTGGAGAATGTAGGTGGGCGCACGATCTTAAAATCTAAACCCAATGCAATATTAAAAATAATTCATAAATTATGCTTGTAAATATTTTCCTCATTTGTTCTAACATCTGAAGTAGGTGAGTGCGGCTAATAAAAATAAAGGGCGTATGTAGAAAGCTCATGCTTCATAAAAGAAGGATGATAATTTTCGCTATGAGCCGCTAACAACAGATCATGAAGCAAAGTCTAAATTTTTGATTGCGATTTTCTCATACCCTCACACTAGGCATGAGTGACTCTAAAAATTAAAAAAAAATTATCGCTCTGAAACAAAGTCATTGTAAAAAATCATAACCGTTTTTATTTTATTTGTAATAGTAAATATACAAAATATTGATTGTAAAATGCCAGTTAATTTCAAATTTATTGGGTATTTCACAATATCATTACCCACACAGATTTTTGAAATAAATGGCTTTGCTATTGAAATTAAATTAGGACGCTTTTCATCTTGTATTTTCTTCTATGATTCGATTGAATTGATCTACCGGCAGATTTATTTCAATTATTCTATGATTCTTCCCTCTATTGTCTTCAAGTTGGATTTCAGCAGACTTTAATCTCTTAGAAGGTTTGATATCTGAAGAAATTTGTTTAGTTGTCGTGACAACATTTGTAATTGTAACTGTTCTGGTACTAATTTGATTCGGTATTGAAATATATTCAACTTTTTCAACTTCTAATTTATTCTCACTTTGCTTATTTATAGACGAATTAGCATTTGAAATAGAAGTATGCCCTGGCTTGTTTCTGTCCAGAGCATTGTTAGAAATAATAGCTTCGTTGTTTAATGTTTGAATACCAGTTGAAAGAGGAGTCATATTCACAGTGTGTGATTTCAGCATTGCATTTGATGTAGAAGTGAGAGAGGAAAAGGGAATTTTTGATTTATTAAGATCTGCAATTTCGACAGTTTTGTCAGAACTTTTATATCCCTGATTCAGATTAGATAATGAAGAGTTTGGCCTGCTTATAGTCGTTAAAATTGGCTCTTTTCTTTCATTTAGACTTAATTGGCTATTCGCACCATTTGCAGAAGAATAGGACGAACTTAAATTGTTGAAATCTAAACTTGAGGATTTTCTTTCATTTAAAGGAAGTGTCAAAACTGATTGATTTGTATTTCTAAGGTTTTCAACTGTTTTTGAGTTAGACGTGTCAGCAAAGGCAGTGTTTATGAACAGCCTTGTATTTGTTACAGTATTTAAATCTGTTTTCATAACAATGGTTGATGAGCTCAATATCAAGCGGCTATTAAAATCGCTGATAGGATTTCCAATCTCCTTCATTGATGTGATTGCTGTATTCATAGCTGTTTTAATTTCTGTGGTTCCTGGAATGCTATCTGATTGATGAGCAGTGACAGTTTTAGTTAATGTTAAAATATGAGGAGATTCGGTCTCCTGATCTATTTTTACGGTTGAATCAGAAAAAATGTTTTTGTATTCATCAATGATTTTGGAATTGGAAATTTCATCGCCAATCGTTTTTACATTTTTAGACTCCAATATTCTTATAACGGTTGGAACATGATTAACCTTGCCAATCTCATCTCTTGCTTCAAAAGGTTCTTTATTTCCTTTCTCTTTAATTTTGGCTTTAGAGCTTACTATTTCACCTTGCAAGTTTCTTAGATTCTCTTCATCTTCAATTTTAGCTTTAGAGCTTACAATTTCACCTTGCAAGTTTCTTAGACTCTCTTCATCTTCAATTTTAGCTTTAGAGCTTACTATTTCGCCTTGCAAGTTTCTTAGACTCTCTTCATCTTTAATATACTTGGTTACTGTTTTCGGTTTATATCCCAAAATAGATGCTATAAATGGTATTTTTGTATCTTCAATGCTACTTTTATCTTCTATCGAAATGCTTGGAATATATCTCGACTCTGAAATTCTTTCACTTGAGACAGAAATGCTTGAAGATGAACTTTTGGAACTATTTGTATCTGATGAATTGGGGGACTCGTCTTTAACAAGTCTTATTAAATTCAGAATTTTTAGAACATCTTCTTCTGTTCTCCTCTGTTTATTTATAAATATCATCAATTCGGTCAATAATTCATTTTTACTGTCATTTTGAGAAGAAGCCTTAGATTCATTTTTGAACCATCCATTTTTAGTCCATCCCAAAAGAGAATTTCTGTCATTGAAATCCGCTTCTTCCTCATCAACGTCGTTTGAATTATCAATGATTTCCTTCTCAATTACATTTTGCTTATTATTCGTGCCTGAAGAATTCGAAGATTTAATTAAATTGATAATGTCTTTAAATTCATTTGCTGGTTCAGAAGATTTTGTTTTAGTCGGAGATATTTTGTTGTTAATTGATTGAGAACTTTCACATTTTCCTAAATGAGAAATTGAAGGTGAAATCTTGTATTTTGGATATTCAGTTTTAACTTGCTTTTCTAAATTAACTGTTTGAATATCGGAGCTTTTTTCAGGTTGGCTTCTGTTTCGATCATTTAAACTATTTGTCAATTGAATGATCAAATGCTTCAAATCGTCATCATTTTTACTTTTTACAAAATTTTCAAGAGACTCTATTTTGCTTAGCATTGCAGAATCGTAATTATACTTGTTTGAAATAGTTGTAATTGTAACCACATTGGTGTTAGTTACTGTTTTAGTTAAATTAGGTTGTGACTTTATATTTCTACCGGGCTCTTGATTGATAAAGACAGCAGAGTCCATTTTATTATTAGTTTCTCTTAACAATGAATCTTCTTCCGTTTTATATTTAATCAATTTTACCGGTTCTTTAGATGCTTCTGTGACATAAGAAGTTCCTGATTCACTGCTACTAGACTTCTCCTTTCTTCGACTTCTCTTTTTCCTTAAATTCTTCTTCATTCTAAAACTTTTTTGATTTTGAGAGTGCCTATATCCATGATCCTTTCTATTAGTTCCAGATTCATTTTTCATCAAAATGTTAAAAATTCCAAATATCATTTCTTTCATTGAAATATTTTGATCTTCATTTTTAGAATAATCTGGAATATTTCTATTCCTCGGCCCGTAGAGAGAAGGAAATCCAAAAGGGTCGATTTTCTCAGCATTATTTAACGCACTGTAGCATTTTACTTGATCTAATCTTAAATCATTTTCTGTTTTACTTATTTGAGGATTAAGCATGTTGCAGGTGGACAGAGTATTAGGTTGTTCATTTAAAGGCAAAATTGAAGTTCTAAGAAAAGGATCAACTCTTAAACTATTCAAAGCCGCTGTTTGAATTAAAGGTTTCAAAGAAGTCACTGTTTTCACAATGGTTGTTAAAATTGGCTTTTCTTTAACCGAGGTTGAAATAATAGTTGAAGTAATTGATTTTTCTTTAGTGATGAACTCTGTTGTTGTAACAGTTTTGATATGAGCAGTATTTCTTGGTACTTCTTTTAATTTAGATTCAACGATTAAAGGCGCCTTTATAGGAGTTCTTATGATTTCTTCTCTTTTGATCAACTTGCCCTGGTTAGTTAGAAATATCCTAATGGTCTCGATCAATTCATTCTTTCGCATTTCATCATCAAAGGCAGAAAATATTCCATTTTTAACTTCAGCGTTCTTTTTGCAGCTTTTATTTTGGGGAATGCAATCAACAGGACTGGTTTTAAAGTTTACATTGCAGCCTTTAACTTGGGCCGGGTAGTGAATTTCAAGATTTCTAAATAGTTCAATATTGGATTTTGGAATATCTTTCATGCCATTCAAATTATCAATAAAAGCACAGATGTCTCTTTGCTTCGAAGATTCTGATTCTAAACCAATTTGCTTCTTTTTAGAAAACTCGATAAACCCCGTTTTATCAATGCTCATGACCAATGCAAAGTGAATGAATGCCAACATCATCTTTATTTGTTATTTTTCAATCTTGATTTATTTGTTTCAACAAATATTGGTATTCAAACATTACTATATTTGTGAATATTTATTATGTTTATCTGCGTTTCAACTATACATTATTACTAAAACGGTGAGATGCTTAAAAGCGTTTGCCATTTGAATTAAACGATATTTAATCAAACATGGCATGGGATATGATTGTAACTAAATTCCATTCAAAATACTCAAAAGAGATCGGTTATATATAAAGATTGAATGTGCAATTCAATTTGTAGTGTTAAAGAAAACTTTTGAATGCTTATATTACGAATATAGGAAATGAAACGATGATGCTCCAAAAAATAGGTGCGAGAGTGAAGTTGTGGTAAGAAAAAGAGGAATTGCAACTCCTGAGGTGAAAGAAAGCGTGAAAATGATGCTGCTAATTAAAAATATTAACAAAAAAGCCAAAACACCATTTATTTATACATTGAGTATAATAATTGAAGAAGCCAGCAGACGAGACAGCTGTCTTGGCAGGTTTGAGCCAGAACTTGGAAATAATAAGCAATCTAAAATAAGCCAGTATATATAATATTATTAAGTTGGATCAGCATATTTAGTTTGGATATTTAATCAACAAATTTCCAATTTAATTATTCTTTAAATTCGCTTATTAAAACCCGACATGAAAGCATCCTGGGTGCATGTATATTATTATAACACTAATAAGGCTATCTGTCGACTAGAAACTTTAAACATAAACGCGTATCTTTTCTCAGGTTCTTAAATTTATCAAAAGGCTATTCCTTTTGTTAGACG
>JARJDX010044440.1:0-14352 GCA_030264735.1 Gymnusa sp. GC000175
TAATTTAGTTCGATGGCAAGTACAGAAATGTACGCTGGATATATCTAATCTAATCTAAGGCCCAAACAAATGAAATAGCTTTAAAAGCATGTTTTACGATGAATGTAAAATTCTTCTTTAGATAAAAGATTTCCCTTTCTTGTCTACCTTTTATCTTACATTAAATTTTGCAAAAAATGTTTTATAACGAATTAAATGAATTTAAAAACATTTTATTACTTTTAAAATAAAAATATAAACAAATTAAATAACAAGGTTAATAAACGCGCTTTATGTTAGCCACGAGCGGCGCGAAGCGTAGCGAGTGTTTAATAAACGAGTATCTAGAGCAGTTTATAAAACGCGTTACATACTGTAATACTTTAGCCAAGAGCAAATAACCAAATAAGAAAAGCAACTTTATTATTAAAAGTCGATTTTAATATGTTATATACAAACTTAATGCAAAACTGACAAACGTCAAAACCACCAACTTCATTTAGGGCTAGATATGTTTAAATTATAATTGAAATTAGTCTTTGATCATTTCGTCGTGGTCTTTTAGTTTATCATGGCTTGTGTGGTATTTAAATCTGCAGCTTTTTAATTATTTTTTGTAGTTTAAACATATCATGTTTCTTGTTTTCCATTTTCGCTTATTGTTTGCAAGAACCAATCTGCTTTTTTTTTCTTAAAATGCCCTTCATCTAGCCTCAGTCATTTAACACCTGCTCTAAAGATGTCCGTTGACGTGAACTGACTGAAACAAAATTATATATCATATAATTCTTCTCGGCGATCTGTTTTATAATGAATATGGCATCCAATACCTTCTGAAGCCTTTCTATTATGTTTATTAAATTTCAAAAACTCAAACTACCCAAAAAGAGTTATTTACTATTTGAAAAGTTATTCGTTATCCTATTGGGAATTAACCTTAAAAAAGACGCCGCCTAGCGGTTGATTGTGAACTAACTCGAGTCGGTAGACATTCATTGTATTCATATAAAACTCCTATGACAAAAAAATGTTTTAATTGTGTTTAAATATTTTCTGTTTTGTGTGAAAATACACAAAATACTCCTTACATTTGCTTCTAACCTGTAAATATTACTGAAGAATACCGACTAAAGTGTTTATTGACAGATTGATCGCAGCGCCACCACTACCTAAAGTTAATTCCCAATAGTTTAGGTAAATAATTTTTTTGCCATTTGTTACAATTCACTCTTTCTTTTTAATTGTTTCATTACAAATTTTAATGGTAAAATAAATAAATAAAAAAAAATTCAATACGCTACCAAGCAAATAAAAATTAATTTTTAAAACAGAGTCATAATATCACATTTATATAGCAACTGCGCAAAATAATACGAAAACCAAATAAAAGCAAATCATAGTTGTAAAAGCAAATTCAAATTAATATTTTATGTCAATTATTTATATATAATTTTTGTAATTTCCGACTTGTCGATGTTCAAATTGATTTTAAAAGCAAAATGCATTTCCCGTTAGGTACGCTCTTGTTAAGATAGATTACTTATATTGTTACAAACTCAATTTACTTTGCAATTTTGTGGACACACTGCGTCAAGTTGCAATTTTATATTTTGTTTTAAGTTTTAGATAATCTATTAACGATCAAGTGCAGCATTTCTCCTTTAACATAACTTACAAGTAACATTTTTATTTGATATATTTTATATCAATAGGTGGTGGCATTGTAGCTCAGCGGTCTACGGTCTAGGCATCCGGCTTCTGAGTGCAAGATCGTGGGTTCGCGTCCCACAGCATGCAAAATAATTATTTAAATACTTAAATGCCCAACTCCACAACCCGCCTTTCCAGCGTGGGGTGTCATGGCTAAAACCTTTTTTGGTTCGGAGTTAGATGTAACTCCAGTCGTTCGGAATCCACGCTAAACTGTAGGTCCACCTGTAATTTAAGTTGCCAGCATTACAGGCAGAGAAAAAGCTATGCCCCAGAAGTGGTGTCCTAAGCTGACGACACATATTATTAGGTATTGTAAATAAGTCGAAATTTAATTGATAATATTTTAGTAATTAGTTTTAATCTGTCAGTAATTAAATCAAAGATGCAATTATTGAAATTAAATATTTTGCAAATTAATAAAAAACTAATTTTCAATGTAAAGTATGCACTGCTTCTGAAGTACATTCATGTAATTATAAACACAATATCATCAAAACAATGAAGGACTGATCACTTAACAAATTGATAAGCAAGTCGGTCACAGAGATCACTCAGTTTAATGCGGTATACTCAAACTTTGAACAATCGTCCAGGTCATTTAATTGTGTTGCCAATATTAATAAGCTATAATAAGATTTACTAGATACATATCTTTGCGCTTGTAGATATTTTATTTAGATTAGTAATTTTTTTTTAAAATTCGCATACAAATTTTGCACCAACAAAAGTACAACAAGGAAATAAACTTTAACTTGAGTTCACGCAAAAATATTAACTCGAGGATATTAAAAACTCATAACTCACTTTCAGACATTTTATCAATGATAAAATACACCAAATTTAAGCTCCATATAGGTATGTTGTATATATATTTGCACTTTTCATACTTTTTTTTTCAATAAACATTATCACATAAATTCTAAATCACCAGTAACCTTAAGATGATTTTTTTTACGTACTTCAAAGAAATTTATTCTGCATACAATTTAACAATTGGTTTTATATGATCCTGCAGTGCTATTATACTGGGAAATTCTGCAGACGTTTTGAAAATGTGCACATTTTAATGCAGCAAGATGATTTTTAACATCTTGTTTTAATCCTGTAACCATTCAAGACGCTTTACTAATTATTAATTTATAAAATGTAATAGTTAATGGGATTAATATAAACTGTTTTTGTTGGTTACTATTTTTATTTAATCTCGCAACGTCAGTTGCTTGAGCTATTGGCCATTAAAAAAAAGCATGATCTTGTGGACTTTTTAAAATGTTTTGTAAAATTACACAATTTATATTAAATTGAAGTCGATTTTAATTTGTGAAATTCATTAATAAGTGAAAGACTAGTAGTTTTTTGTGATTTTTACTGTTTTTATTATATTTGTGTCTAACTTAAGTTTCGGCTTGCGCCATTGACAAAGACTGTTACAAAATTTTTAAAAGTAGTTGTATGTAAAACCAAAATAACATCTGTATCCCATAACTTTTATATACAACTACTTTTAAAAATTTTGTAACAGTCTTCGACAATGGCGCAAGCCGAAACATACGTTAGGTACAAATTTAATAAAAACAGTGAAATGCCACCAAAAACCTACTAATCTTTTAAGGATCTATAAGAATTAAAGGTCTTTCTTATTTTTAAATTATGCGTTTTATTGAATTATTTTTAAAGGATAAAAATTGAGGCCCATAAAATTTGAAGACGCCGAACAAATGCTTCTCCATTATGATATAGCTTGTTCATTGGAATCACAAACAAAGTAAACATATCTCCCGGATATTAGAATAGTTTTTGGGTTATCTCAAGCTACACACGATAGAATGATTTTAAATGATCTTTTTAAATGTATGCAAAGTTACTTTACCGCTTCTATGTCGTTAGCTCCGTACATTTTTCACCTCAGCCACTAAATTATTTCATATAAAAGTTCAACAAGATAAAAGTTATTACAAATGTTCTCGGGAATAGCGTTTTATGATACAAAAGTGGTTCGGAAAAAGCAAAATTATTATATATGACCTGTATGTTTCCATATGTATTGATCCAATCCAATTTATTCAAAATTATGAATACGAAATATGTACACTCAATAAAATGAAAATATATTTAATAAAAATTTAATCCAATTATACTGTTCGTATAAGAATAATGGGATCACAAATATGAAAACATTACTACTTTTAACATTTCGTGTGGTAATTTTATTTGATGTTAAAATCCTTTGAGACGTATATACAAAAAACTAAGTGTGTAATTTCAAGTTAAATATAATATTTCTTTTTTATATGTACGTATAAAGGGCTATAAAATACAAAAATAAAATTAGCAATATAAATTCGCGCGTTGTTGAAACTAGGGGTGAAACATATCCATGTTCTTACATTCCATTATATTTTAAAAGCCTTGCTAGTATATTCTATGCAACTTTTTAATGTCACAATATACAGGGTGGTCCATATTGAGTAGCCTACCATGGCTGTATTTTTTATTAATAAAGATGTCTTTTTAGTCATGTAAAAATGAAATATGGCAATTTTATAAAATAAAAAAGTTGCTATTAATATCTCGAAAAACGCCATTTTGAATTTTATTTTGACAGCAGTTTGAAGTTTTCGTCATGGAATCAAATTAATTTTATAAAAAAAAATTTTTTTGTATCTTTTATAATTATGGAGAAATTTGACTTAAAAAAAATGCGATTTTCAGTTGGTTTAAAATAATTTCTAAACTGTTTGGAATTTTAAATATTTCAATCCAAGCACAGAAATGTATACAACTTTGTCCATTTAACCATTGTAATCCAAGTCAGCACAGAAATCTACACAACTTTGTGCACTTAACCAAGTTTAAATTTTTAATAATAAGGAAGATACCTATAGTAGGCTACTTAATTTGGACAACCCTGTATATAATTGTAATTTTTTTTTTGGGTTAATCGAAATTAAATTTCTAGTACATTTAGAGCGTATTTATTTGAATTCGCTGTAATTCATAAATGTAACAAATACTCCATTATTTTTCATAGAAAATAAGAAGATACGTTACAAAAGCTCGTTACATATTTATTAGAGTATACGTGAAATATAGTTTGTCAGGTATGTATAAATATCGAAGAAAATAGGTGTTATTTTAAAATTGAAGTGTCGAAAACGTCAAGTAAATTTGAGCCTGTCTCGTTATGAGTATTTGTTGGTAACGTGTTCATTTTACAAAAGTTATTTGAGCATGCACATGTCGTCGATATATAAAGTAGTTTTCGGGTGCGCTATCTTGAATACTTTAGCAATATGCAGCTAGTGGGTAAGAACTTCTATTCTCCACATGAGATAATTAAAAGCCATCCTTCACCTGAATACATCGGCTTGCATAGAATGTGCAATTAAGCTCTGCGAATAATATAATATATACCGGAAAATTGTCGTAAAATACTCATGATTTATATAGTTGCACAAAATTTTATCTCAACTACATTATAAAATATTACACTCTTTTCTAGCTGAATAAGATTCCAACAAAGGACCTTACCCAAACTTTCTTAACTCAATAGACCCAAAAATAATACGAACCATGAATCACGGCAAAATTTTATCTTAATGTTGGGTTTGTAAAATCACATTTTTTTAATTATATTTAAGTTGAAAAAAGTTTACTTAATTGAATTACGTTACTACTACTAGTCATTTCTATTAAATATGACTTTTTAAAATAATTTTTAGATTGGAAATGCTAATTTAACTCCATACTACAGGTGGTTCAATACTCTGGGGATATTAGATAATCGATATCATTTTTAACAAAAGCCAGAGCATATCGGTACAATTAAGTTTTCAAAGAATTTTGTTAAAACTACACATCTTTGAAAACGTTGATGAATTAGGATAAAAACTATCGCCGTGTCGGTCAAAAACGTTAATAACGTTAAGTCAATTTTTTTAAAGAGAAGGGGAAGTTACGGTTTTAGTATAATGGAGAATTAAAAGTTTACTATTAATGATACATATAACATGTCTTAGCAAATAATTTTTGCACTGAATTTTTTTTATTGTGGTTTAAACATTTACAGAATAATTTGCAATTTTTCATTTTACCGGCTCATATCTCAAAGACCGTTTATTACAAATTTTTTAGATTCTTACATAAAATAATAAATCAAAAACCAGACAGTTGCGGTGGTACGGCCACTTACTGTCTAAAAAATTATGGCAGATAGAGTCGTGAAAGAAGACTACTGAAGCAGTAGATTAAAATCTTTGCAAATTTCTTAGATTTTTACATGAAGTATTAAATCAAAAACCAGACAGTTACGGTGGAACTGCCACGTACTGTCTAAAAAAATGGCAGATAAAGTCGTGTGAGAAGACTACTGGAGCAGTCAATATGCGGGATGTAGCAGATTAAAATCTTTGCAAATTTCTTAGATTTTTACATAAAGTATTAAATCAAAAACCAGAAGTTACGGTGGTACTTCCACGCACTGTTCAAAAAATATGGCAGATGTAGTCGTGTGAGAAGATACTGGAGCAGTCGATATGCGGGATGTAGCAGATTAAGACCTTTTCAAATTTCTTAAATTCTTACATAAAGTATTAAATCCAAAACCAAAAAGTTACGATGGTATGGCTACGTACTGTCTAAAAAAATATGGCAGACAAAGTCGTGTGAGAAGACTACTAAAGCAGTCAATATGCGGGATGTAACAGATTAAAATCTTTCCAAATTTCTTAGATTTTTACATAAAGTATTAAACCAAAAAGACAGTTACGATGGTACGGCCACGTATTGTCTGAAAAATTATGGCAAATAGAGTCGTGAAAAAAGACTACTGGAGGTATATATACTGGAGACATAGCACTCGAAATGCGGGATGTAGCAATAGCTGCATGAACCCTGAAAAAAATTAAATGAGGAACATTTTTTGCAAATTTTGTTAAATTCCAAAATAACAGCTTAAACTTCTTCTGTTAAGAGGTTAGGTTTACCAGTTGACTTTGTAAATATTGTATAAAGTTTTTATAATTAACATTAAAATTTGGGAAAGCTTCAGCAAACTGCTTAATGCAAAATTGTAAGGAGTACGTCCATAAACCATGTACATTTCGCTTGTTACTTCGAAAATGAGCCATAAGAATAATTGCGTCTTGTTCACTTGCAAATAGCATATCTCTTATAATCTAAAATATGAGGTTATGTCATCTTTAAATGTGCTCTTTAGCTCTAAAAATAAATTGTTTTGTTTGAACGTGTAAAATTCGCTTTCACAGGTAAAATACAAATGAACTTTTAATGTCAGTTAAAAAGAACGCCAATAATTGAAATAGCCAAATATCTGATTAATTTCACTGAATTACCAGTATTAAAATATCAAATTCATTTGGGCTGCATACCTACGCGGTCACGTGGCTATTAATCAATCTCTATAAATCTGTACTTTCTATATGAAATTAATAAAGAAAATCCGAAATAATAAAAGTATCTTGTGCAATTACAGATATCCCTTTTCTCTAGTGGTAATTTTAACTTCTTCTTCTTACTATTCCACTTCTATCGGAAGTTGGAAATCATCACCTTTATACGGACTTTATTGATAGCTCGTTTGAAGAGTTCTGCCGACGTACATTTAAACCATTCTCTTGGATTGCATAGCCAAGATATTCTTCTTGTGCCTACTGTTCTTTTTTCTTTAATTTTACCTTTAATTTTATCTTGAATTATAAGTTTTAGAATGCCTTATTTCTCTCCTCTTAGAACATGTCCTAGGTATTAAAGTTTGCGTTGTTTTATTGTTTTAACAACTTCTTCATCTTGTTTCACGTGGCGTAGCACTTCTTTATTTAATATCTAATTGGTCCATAGTATTCTTATCATTCTTTTATAGCACCATATTTCAAACGCATCAAGGTTTTTGGTATTCTCTTTTTTCAGCGTTTAAGTTTCTTTTTCATATAATAGGATGGAAAATATGAAACACCTGAACACATTAGTTTTAAATTGAATATTTATGTCGCGATTGTAAAGCATTTTCTTTATTTGGATGAAGACGCTGCGAGTTATTTCAATGCGGCATTTGATCTCTTTCGTATGCTCCGATTCCTTCGATATCCATGTACCAAGATATTTTTATGATCTTACCCTTTCCACAGAATTGCGCCCTATTCTTATTGATCTATTGGTGTTATTGTTTTGCTTCTTTGTAGTTGCCATAACTTTAGTTTTCTTTAGATGTATGACAAGGCCATATCTTTTACAGGCAATGTTTGTTGCTTCAATCAGATGTTGAAGATCTTTTAGGTTATCTGCTAAAATAACTCCATCATCTGCATAACGCGGGTTGTTAATTGATTTTCCGTTTTTAAGTTTGCCTTTAATTTCTTCTGCTAGCGCTTCTTCGAATATGTTCTCGTTGTATTCATTGAATATTAGGAGAGATAACAAACATGTTTTCCCAACTCCACGACGTATATTGATCTGTTCGGTAAGATCGTCCCCTACTTTGACTCTAGCTGTTTGTAACCAACAAAGAGTGGATATAATGCTGAGGTCGTAACCATCGATGTTTTTGATTTTTAATATCTGTATGAGTTTTGTGTGCTGAACTCTGTCAAATGCTTTTTGAAAATCTATGAAGCACATGAATACATCTTGGTTAATATCGAGACCTCTTTGTATTAGAATGTTTAATCCAAAGAGCGCTTCTCTTGTTCCCATGGCTTTTCTAAAGTCCATCTGTGTATCACTGAAGGAAGTCTGCCTCCAGTTTCCTGATGCCGTTGTGAATTATCTTTAGAAATAATTTTTTTATAATTATTTAGAGCGATGATTAGGTGCCCTGAGCATTCTCTAGCATTGGTTTCCTTGGGTAATGTCACACAAGTTAAGGTGAGCCACTCGCTGGAAATACTGTTTTTCATGTAGATGTTGTTAAATAGTTTCACTAGAGTATCTATAACATCCTCGTCCATGAGTTTTAGTAAGTCAACCGGTTACTGCTACTTTTCCTGATTTAGCTTGTTTAATTGCGTATTTAATTTTCTCTTTTAATACGACTAGTATTAAAGGACCGTATTAAAAACGACGAAATTCTGCGAAGAATGAAAAAATCAAATGAGGTCCTACAAACAGTAAAGATAACTTGAGCATCTAGGGCACATAACGAGAAATGGACAAATACACAAACTTTTACAGTTCATACTTTAAGGGAAGATTACGGGAAAGCGCAACGTAAGTAGAAGACGTATTTCGTGGTTAAAAAACCTTAGAACATGGTACTCTATGACAATCACACAGCTGTACAGAAAGTCATGATAGTCAAGATGGTGTCCAACATACGGACCGAATAGGAACCAAAAGAAAAAAAAGAATACTTCTACTTCGGTGTATTCCAAGTCTTGAGTCCTGCAGGTCTGCACGGTCATTGTTAAATGGTTCTTCTGTATATTGATTCCATCTTGATAGTTGTTCTTTTAAATCTAGAATTACCTTATCCACTAATAAATTAGGTCGACGTTTCTTTGATTTCTCAGTCATTTCTTTTATCTTTTTAGGCCTATGTTATATTTTAATTTAAGGTTTTTAAAATCCCGGAATTTATCCGACAATCAGGTTTCTTTAGCTATTCTTATTTTTCGTTTGATTTTGTTGTTTACGGTCTTATGTACTGACCTTATACTGATTTCTGTTTTTTTTAATATTCAGTATTTCTTTTGGCATCCTTTGCTTGCTTGGTTTTTTCGTTGATTAAAATTCAGCCTTTCCTGCTTCATTCAGTGCTGTTTTAATATTTCTTTATTGCTGGTTCATAGAGTTTTCATTGTTGTTGTGTTTATGTATGTCCTTTTTATTTTCGTTTTGTCCAAGCTTCTGTAATTTACGATTTATGCTTTCTTTTGCTTTTGCATATGTTTTATTATCTTTTAGTTTTCTCAGGTCCTTTTTTTGCTTGTCTGGTTTGCGGGCTATGTTTTTATTTTTATGGCTGCTACCACTGGATTATGGTCCGATGTTATGTCAGCACCTGAAAATGTTTTTACTGATTTTATAGTATTCCTAAATCTTCTGTTGATGATGATGTAGTCTATTTGGTTCTTTATTATTATTTGAAAAAAATTTAGGCACAAAAGTTATAATCAGCTGATAATGAATGAAATTAGGTTATATATCATTTAAAAGTGACGAATGTCACTATCGGATTTATTACCAACATAAATTTTAACAAATTAAAATTGCGGAGACATACTGCCAACTTAATTAGCTGGTAATTTTATGTTTTTGTCAAACGGAAAGGATATGTCTTAAATTCGCAAACGAAACACGTGTGGTAACCACACCACCATTTTTTTATATCAGATTATCTTCCAATATAACATTTTCAAGTGAGATGAGAGAAAAAACTGAGTAAAATGTGACTAAAAAAAGATAAAAAGTGGTGACATGACAGCCACCAGATAACGCATGAATTAAAGGCTGTAAAGAATAAAAAGGTCCTTAGAACTATAATCTGCGGATAAACGGTGTAATAATTTTTTGTACTTAATTTGATATCATCAATATGTTAAAAAATATGAAAAAAAGTTACTTCCAAGGGGCAATTTTATCTTTGAGTAATGTTTTAAAAACTTTTTTTTAATTTTTAATACAAATTACAATGAAATTACAAGAAAAATGAAATTTTTGAAAATCACAAAGTAAAAAACGTTGTTTTTTATTTATTTCCATATTTCATCCATTTCTCGGTATCAAAAATAATTTAAAAAGTTCAAAAATCCACGTTATTTTTTGTCAATTTAAAATTACTTTTTATAACCCTTCAGTAACACATTTTAACTTTAATTAACTTCAACATAAAATGGAAAGTTTTTGTTTTAACCCTTAAACACGCTTTTGGTTCACACATTATACATCCTCCAAAAGTTTTAACATACTACATCAATTTAATAATCTCTATTTAATGAAAATTATGCAAAATATGAATTAAACATATTAACTTCTTCTTCTTTATATGCCATAAATACATTTTAAAAAAATATGTGCACTAAAATTTTTAACTCAAACTCATCGTATACACTGTGTTTAAAATAATAATTCATCAAGGTGACTTTTAAAAATAAAATATTTGCGTTATAGCAACTTTTCGTTGATTTCGTTGGTTGGAATCAGCTGCTCAGATTGATATTGTAAAATGAATTGCGTTTAAGAAATGGACGAATACAATGAAGGATATGTCACTTGCAATAAAAACGAGAAACTTTCCCTTACGGGTAATTTAAGGTAACTGTCCATTCGCAGATTAGACCCAGAAGTTATGTATAAAATAGTAGATTTCACAGAAATTTAAAGTTAAATTATATAAAAAAAGTAAATAAACTGCTTATTTAACTTTAAAAAAAACTGTTTTATATACAAAGGTTACTCTGACAAATGTACTTTTTAAACACTCAGTATTATTTTTTAAAGTTTAGCAGTACATTGGAAAATCGTAGCAGCTTAGATTCAAATAAAACTTATAATTACCTTTTTTCTTTATGTTTAAAAATAAAAAAAATTAAAGTTAAAAAGAAGCAAAAAAATTAACTCTGCACTTTCCCAACTTGTAAAACTTCTGTAATCATAAAGAAATAAATTGGAAAACGCAACCAAATCAATATATTTTTTGACAATTTTTAAACTGGAAAATTTTATATTTTAATGTAATTAATTAAAATAAATTTGGAGCTTAAAAATCAATTAAAAATATGCAACAAATTGAGGTCGATTCTTAAAAATATAAAAAGGTTAATTAATTAAAATTAAAATTAAAATTTGTTTACTCAAAGCGTAAAATTGAGTTGAAATAAAATTACATAAAAAGAGTCAGCATCAGTTAAATATTGTTCATCGAATCAAATATTGGAAGACTTGTAGGTCGACCTTAACGGTAGTTGAGTTATATTTGTAACTGTCAAAGTGATAGAAGAATCGAAAACAACACGGCTTTATATTGAATTGAGCATTCATTTTAGTAAATGCGTGTCTGTCACATTTCCCAAAATGACAAATTGCAGTAATTCCATTTCTTCCAACGGACACGCACTACTTTGCAGGAGTTCTCTGTTTACAAAACCTTCACATATCATTCTTCCAGATCGCCGATTGATTCGCACAGAAACCAAAAGTGAAACTTCTTGTATGCACTTAGTTCACCACCCCTTGCCCAAAGAAAACTACTAAATTATGCCGCAAAAAAAAATTATTCCTATTAATAAAATCCATTTGCTTGCGCATTATTTATGTAACGAATCCCTGAATTCCCATTTTAATCTGTTCTGAGTAGGCGTAAAGAAGCCCACATAATGTAGTAATAATGTTATTTTGTGCGCGTTATTTTATTTAAGCTTTATATAAAAGAGGTTGTTTAATACAGAATATTAGGTTGCAAAGTCACCACTGCATTCTGAACACAATGGGAATTCTATAGCCGAGTGGTAACTCAAGAACAAAGCATTTGATCCACCTCTTACAGCACGTGTACAATGATGCTGTACATCCCTACACACATGTAGTCTTCCTGAATTAATGTCTAAACTGCATTCATATATTTTAAAATCTGCATAAGATTTGAAAGCACTTTTCGTGGATTATTTTTCAAACAGTCAGTTTAATTTTCATTTTGCTACGTTGCACCCTACCTTAATATACTTTTAGAAAGCGTGAAATATTTCTGAAATAATTTTCTTTTGAATATTTATTTAGGAAGAGTACACTGGTGCTTAAACAAATCACTGTACAATGGTGGAAAAAAACTATAAATAAAATTAGAAGCTTGCCCAATTTACCGTGGCATGTAAATTGCGTAGAAGACTGGTGCGACGTGGCTCGTTATGATTGTCCCCATCTAACGTGAGAAATATCTGTGCGTATCCATGACTCAGATGCCTCGGTGAACTTCGCAAGCTGTAACCAATTATTTTGAAATAAAAAAATGGTTAAAAAAATTATAGATTTTGAAACCATTGCGAAGGTTCGAAAATATATCAAAGAGCGTAAAACTGCATGAAATAAAAAAAAGGAGACTTCACAGATCTTAAAACTAACGATTACGACAACCTTTAAGACCTCCCAAAAAATAAGTCCAGTTTTGCAACATGGCCTAACCAATCACAGTACGTCCCGAAACCGAAAAATAATTTAAATATTTGCCATTTCACAAAATTAAACGAATTTTTTACCATGCTAGTATTGACTTTTGGGCAAAAAAAACGGTAACTTTTGTTTGACCTTTATTTTACCAAAAAAATAAAAAAAAAATGGTTAACTCGCCCATTCCGGTTAAAATTTAAATGATTTTGATTAAAATACTTTTTATTCATTTTCATCTTAAAACTAAGATGATTTTGGGGAAAATATCGGCAATTTTTGTTCAAATTTAGACAAATTTGATTAAAATTGTATAATTTTGATGCGTATTTTGCCAAAATTTAGATGATTTTGGTATAAATTATAACAATATTTGTTAAATTTAATCAATTTCGATTAGGATTTAAATGATTTTGGTCAAATGAGGACAAGTTTTGTTAAAATTTGTATTAATTTAAGCAATTTAAAAAAAATATCTAAAATTTGACCCAAGATTATTAAAATTTTGATACAAATAAAGGGATTTTTTTTCAAAATTTAGATGATTTTGATATAAATTATAACTATTTCTACCAAATTTAAGCAATTACAATCAGGATTTTAATAATTTTTCGCCAAATAAGGACGATATTTGCTAAAATTTGAATTAATTTTAGCAATGTGGAAAAAAATCATTAAAATTGGACCTAAATTATTAAAATTTGGAAAAAATTAAAGTCATTTTTTTTAAATTCAGATGATTTTGATATAAATTATAACAATTTCTAGCAAATTTAGGCCATTTCTATCAGGATTTATATAATTTTGGCCAAAGTAGGATGATATTTGCTAAAATTTGTATTATTTTCAGCAATGCGAAAGAAAATTTCTAAAATTTGACCCAAAATTATTAAAATTTGGATAAAAAAGTGATTTTTTCGAAATTTAGATGATTTTGGGATAAATTATAACAATTTTTATCAAATTTTAAGAAATTTTTATCAAGATTTAAATGATTTTGGTCATATCAGGGCGATTTCTGTTAAAATTTGTATTAACTTAAGCAATTTCAAAAAAAAATATCTAAAATTTGACCCAAGATTATTAATATTTTGATACAAATAAAGGGATTTTCTTCAAAATTTAGATGATTTTGATATAAAGTTCTACCAAATTTAAGCAATTTATATCAGGATTTTGGCCAAATTAGGACGATATATGCTAAAATTTGAATTAATTTTAGCAATGTGGAAGAAAATCTCTAAAATTTGACCCAAAACTATTGAAATTTGGATAAAATTAAAGTCATTTTACTTTCATTTACAAAGTAAATAAAAGTATAGTAATCGCGACAATTTTCAAAATCGAGATTTTTGCGAAAATATCCGTTTTCGACCACCCTCATTTAGAAAAAGTGGATTTCGAAGTGGTGTCTGTCTGTGTGTCTGTGTGTCTGTGTCCTCTCTTCAGCCCAGGCGGATAAACTGATCGTCCTGAAAATTCATATTTAAGCTTTTAACTAAAATTGGAAGGTCCCAGTGACTTTTGGCTAAAATCCAAAAATAA
>JARJDX010044452.1:0-14538 GCA_030264735.1 Gymnusa sp. GC000175
CGAAGGCCACGGATTAACGGTGGGCTTTACTTCTTTAAGCTTGTTGTTAGTAAAGCCGTCCCATTCCCTCTGCCATGCCGCGATGATGCTGCGTTTCACGAAACACTTAACATCATCTGGCCTTACTGGCAGAAAGTCGATCCCATCGCGAGACGCCGCAAGTTTGGCTGCAACGTCCGCAGACTCATTTCCGCTGATACCGACGTGTCCATCATTTTTGTTATTTTTTTTTGGGTGGCCTAATTTCTATTCCATAAGATTAAGCCACACTTGAAAACTTAAATACAGTCAGATTTTCGTGATTTTTTTATTTCTACAGCAACGAATTTGGGTCAAATAATTAACAAAAGAAGACTTTAGGTTTTAGATTTAGGTTTAAGTGGCAGCTTACGCTCACATAGGCCTTAGATGGGCCCGTTGTGTTACCACAGTACTTGAACACTCTCCTTCTCCTCCTCGTCCAGGCAGCCTCTGCAATAGACCTGCTTTGGTATTCCCAGTCTCTCAGCGTGCTTGCCAATGGGGCGGTATCCCGTAAGGACTCCCACTGCCAGTCTAATATCGCTTCTTTTTAGAGAGACGATATTGGTGCTTTTTTTTACCTTGCAGGTATCTTCATCCCTTCACCTTTGTTTCGCTAGGTTCGAGGTGATTTTGGCTATAATCTCTTTGCATATGGAATGTCAATATCCTGTAACATTTCGTATGAGTGCAAGCTGGTTCCGCTCTTTGCTAGCTCGTCCGCCTCTGTGTTATCTGGGATCTCGCTGTGGCTTGGTACCCAAATGAGTCCCAGATTTGTGTGTGCTGCCACTTTATTTAACCTACTCCAATAATCAGAGATTACTGTTGAGCTGGTGCACACGTTAGTGAGTGCTTAAAGAGCGGCTTGACTATCGGTGTAAATGTGGACCTGTTCACCAGAATTCCCATTTACCATTAGCCATTCTGCTGCTCTATTTATGGCAGTTACCTTCGCTTGTAGAACGTTACAGTCACCAGGTAATCGTATATAAAAGAAGACTTTCAAACGATAAAATGAATATCATTTTTTATGTCAGTCTTTGATCAAGATACAAACCAAGGAATTCGCTTTGAAAGGTTTTATTTGCCACATTACGCTATTTCTGTTTATTATTATTTTTGATAAATTCGTGATTCCTGTTTTTTTTAGTCAGCAATATTTTCTGGAGATCGTACGATCAAAAAGCCTCTATTAAAGATCTAAGAAGTGGCTATTCTTAGAGATAAAGATATTTACAAGTGACAAATAATGTCAATTTTGCACTAAATTATTACCAAGTAATAATTATTACTTGGTAATAATTTGTTGTTTGTTTATAAAAATTCTTGCAATAATCTTAGATTTATTTAATAAAACAGAACGGCCTAAAATTTAAAAATTCTGATTTGCTAGTGCATCCAGTAAAATGTTTGAATTTTTAAGCACTAATCATTCCTACAAAAACATTTTATTTGACAAGATTTAATATTAATTTCATTTGGATTTTAATTTAATTTAACATAAATTTTAAAACGAAGCAGAAAACTTTAGACAGGCACTGAATAATATATTCAGTTGAAAAGTGAAACCACTAAAAGATTTAATAAATCACTAAACAAAACTCATTACTCATCATCAAATATTTTAGTTATCCTCATTTAATAACAGATTGTAAACTAAGTAAATGATTTAAAAAGTAGACATATTAATTATGTCAAATATGAAAAGTATTAAATTTAAATTTTAAAAATAGTGATGAAATTGGGGTTCAAAGTTCTAGTTTCAGTTCTATCAAAATTAAATTAATACTGTAAAAGCAAACTAATTTTTCTTGATAAATAAATTCGCTTAACGTTTTCTTGCTGATTAAATTTAAGTCCTTAACTATAACTTGAATATGTTACCAAAACGGTTTACAAGACATAAAAAGCTTTCTAGGTAGCGATTATCATAGAATTTCTACCTTAATTATTCCTTAAATTCAATTTTAAATCATGTTTAATATTAGCTTTAAATCAAGGAACAAATCTTTGGTGATGAATATAGCTAAAAAATAAACTAATTAGATACAAATTTATTTACTCGTCGTGTAAAAATTCATTAAAAAGGTGTTTGTGAAGTAAATAAGATTTTCTGTTTGATCCACTTTTCCAATTTAAAAGTTTGAAAGTAACGTGTTTTTAATATTGCTAATGGTGAACACGAAATTATATTTTAGTCGCTGCAATACAACGGATTACATAGCTATATATAAGGGTACAACCAATACAGGTCCTTTATTAGAAACACTTTGTGGAAATCTTCGGAAGAAACTTGAATTTACTGGTTCTAATCTTTTAATAGAATTTAGGTAAGTTAGTTAAGAGTTAGATAACTGATAAGTAAACGGTCGAGAATCACCAATTTGTTTTGTAGATCGGGTCCACAATATCCACCCTTTGAATACAATGGATTTGTGGCACATTTAGAATTTTTAGAGAAGAGAACGACTACTGAACTTCCTCCAACACAACCTCCCATTATTACACATGAAAATTTTTTTACAAATATTATACGTAAGCATAAAAATGTACTTAATCAGTATTCTTAGTGCAAACAAATATTAAAAAACTAAATTCAAACTTAAAAATAGTTTTATAGTACATTTTATACGTAAAACTAACTTAAATAAGTTTAAATCCCTTTTTTTCAATTTTCTAGTAAACGAATCAACGACGTCTCCTACAAATTTCTCAGGATGTGATATTCTAATTTCCGGAAATAACACGAGGTCCGGTCATTTTGATACAAGGGAATATGATTGGTATCCAATATGTCGAATAACATTTCGCGGCAGATTTACTGATGTCGTCCATATTTCATTCTTTAATTTTCGTTTAAGGTAAAGTGGTTTAAAATATCTTTGCATAGTAAATGAAAAAAAGAGTTTATTTTAAAGAAATCCTTCCTGTAAGACGGTGGTGGAAGTATTTGACGGTGCCTTGGAAATAAGAAAAAATTTGCTTGAAAAATTATGCAGTCCTCAAATTAAACAAGCTAGAGATCCTGATGATTTAGATACAAAAAAGCTTTTATCTTCCAAGAATGAAATGGTTATATTTTTCCAACGTCCTTCGGCGCCTCTAGCTACCAATGAAGCTGAATTTCTCGCTGGAAGATTTTTTTTTCACGATGGTAAATACAATCTTACTTTTGCTATCTCTTTAAATTAAATAAACATAATAGTTTTAGTAAGTATCGGAAGTTTAATTATTTCCGTAGATACATTGAAAAAAATTTGTGTATAGAAGTGAATCCAATCCAATTTTCCAAGTAGTGGACTGTTTTTAAAGGAATTGATTTAAAATGTTTCCTTTTCAGAGCAAATAAGTGGAACTGTTCAACCTTCTGGTATGTGTGATGTAGTTTATAAAGGCAACACTAGTCCATTAGCAGGAATGATAGATAATCCGAGCTCGCAACATCTTTATTGGAATATGGAAGGTCCTTTACAATGCACACAAAAATTTATTCCTTCAGCGAATCAAAGCATTACAATTAAAGTGCAAACATTAGATCAAATGTCTAAAGAGCCGGCATGTGTCACTCAATGTGGTGATAATGGTTGCCGATGTGTTTCAAGTAGTCCTTTAAGTAAAATTGATCATATATTGATAGTGAATGAGGAAACTTGGAAAGTTGCTTGTTTATGTGGTAGTTTTCAACATGAATGGTTGCCTGTTAGTGTAAGGTCGTGGGGAGCGCTAACTTTGGTTTATTCAGTTGCTCATTACACTTGGAAGAAGAAAGGCTTTGGACTTACTGCCTCCTATGCCTTTAATACCGATACTATCTGTGGGGAACAAGTCTACACTTTACACACAGGTATATAAAGTAATTTTCTTTCAACTGAATTATATTAAATAAACTTTTTCTCCAGGTGAAATTGTGCTCAAAAATTTAACACCGCCTGACAATTTAAATCACTTTTATGAGCAAGGCTGCACTTGGACTCTACATTCTAATGTAGAAAGAGAACTAGAATTAAATATTAATTCTCAACAAAACCGTAAGCTAACTTTAACTTATTTTACTTTACAGGATATTGATGAAATATGCATTTTAGGACCTTGCACCGCTTGGAATATTAGTATTAATGAATATTCTGCAAATGCCAATTACAAACATTTAGGAGAAGTTTTACATACTTTTTGTTCTAGAGACAAACATAAAATATATACATTGCCATGGAAAGTTTCCACCGTTATAGTTAGGTAGGTTTCTCTTGCTGCGAAAAATAATCAATTAGCCAAATTTAATTATATTTTTATTTAATATATTAAGCAAAGGAAGTTAATTTTAGAACAAAAATTATCGATTAAATTTGGACTATTTCCCAAAATTAGAAAATGTACAAAACATCAAAAATACGCATTTCTCTAAAGGTGCTTGTGATTCAGGCGACATAAGCACCAACTATTTTTAACAATCAACCTACAAGGTATCATAATACGGTGATTAAGTCTACTCTTTTTGCATAGTTTTGATATCCATAATGTAAGTGGGGCAGTGTTAGCATATACCGATTTCCAAACCAGAAGAGTCTCTTCGTGCCACACAATCACAAAGTTGTTAACACTGCTTCTGCAACATCAAGCGAAACGTTGACAACAACCGACAAGTTTACGCGACATGAATTTGAAAGTAAGACAGTTTTAAAAATTTAAGACAATTTACATCTATCCAAGTCAAGTAAAAATCAATACCAAGTTATATTTTCAATAAAAAGTTATGCAACATTAAAAATTGCATAATGGCTAATGTTATATTATCACAATCGTTTATAAACGTTATATAACTTATATTTGTCGCGAAAATTTGCAAACATAACATTACTCATGTTACTCACATGAGTTTACGTACGAACATGTAGTATGTGTAACATCCTTTTAACTCAACGTTAGAAGCGTCAAGCGATGCGAACTTCCTAATCAAGGGTGTTTCAGTTCTGCCCTCAATTTTGTGCTGATTAAATATGTTAGACTTTAGAAATGATTTAATTTTATATTAATTAATTACAATATATTTAATGCAACAAGTTTCGAATATCGCATTATGCAGTTCTTCATTTTATTTTGAAATACATACTTCAACAAAGTTTTTACATATGTTTGTTCTGTTTATATTTAAACTGTCAGTTTTGCAACATAATCAAAAATTTATATTCAATCATTTTTAATATCTTGAGACTGGCCGAGTTTCGAAAAATTAGTAGAGAAATATATCCTTCATAAGCAGAAATTGTCGATTTTGTTCAAAATTCATTATTGATCAAAATTAGTTCCGTATATTTAATTTACAGTTTTTATGCGCCAATATTGTTTTTTTTTTCTAACTAAAATTATTGACACGATTGTGTAGTAAAGTGTGTCAGATATATGCTTCAATGCATATTAAAAATGTATCGAAAATTTGCAATTTTTCAAATACGAAAATTTAAAATGATCTGAAACCGTAAAAGAAACTTAATTTTTGTAATCTGCACCCTTATCTTATGGGGCCACGTTATTTTGTGCGATTTAAAATTTTTATCATTCCCTCCCGAAATGACCAAAAGTGAACTTAAATTTTCTTTCGGGATTTCGTCCAGGCAATGTAAAATGCCATTTGATCTTTAATTCTTAACCGAATTGGAAAAAAACAATATTTTGAGGCCACAAATTTAAAATTGGTTTAGGTGGATAACATGAAACCTTATGAAATCGAGAACCATAAAAAGGAATACCTACAAGTTACCAAAGTAGCAATAGAAGAATCATGTGGTAAAATAGTCACCTCCACCTACCAAGTAAGAGATAAAAAAGACAATCAAAAGAGCAGACTGAAACTCATTCTTTATAACCTTAGAAAACAAATTCATCGCCAGCGGTGACTTTAACGCCAAACATTAATCATGGGGTTCCCGAATAACTGGAATTGACGATGAGAAACTATTAATGCAATCACCGCTAACAACATGAAAACAATATCAACAAATAAATCAACTTACTTGAGCTCAATTAGGAAACGATTACCACATCTGGACGTTGACATCAAAAAAATGAAAATCGAAGTCTAAACCTTCCATTGGATCAGTATTATTAAAACATAAGCTTGACCAGTATATATTGGCATGTGAAAATATTTTAAATAAAATTTTCTATCAAATTTTGCATTCTGCCACGGGCCTTAGGCGCAAAAATTATTTTTCAGAGACTGTACAGTACTTTGCTTCAAGATAGCGCTACCACTCCCACTTTCAAGTGGAAAATACTTGTGCGCAGCTATAAGTTGTCAGCCAGCTAGACTTGGTCAAGCTATACTTACAGGTAACGAAAATAACAAAAAACAACACTTAATGAAGAAACAAATTGGGACCTTTTCACGAAAGGTTAGAAGAAACAATTTTACTACAATGTCACTAGTAACTCCCAATTAGAAATTTAATTAGCTACAAAAAAGCTAACAAAAATATTTAAAAATCAGTCTAGTGAGCCACCCGTACATAAAATGACTTCATTTCATACACAATCAGGCAAAAAAAAAGCATACCAGACAACTATAGCAGCAATAAAGAACTGCTGAAATAAGCAGAAACTAAATAGTGCAAGATAAAAGTTAAAAGATCTAATTGCCGAAAACAAAAACCAAGAAATACAAAAATATCGAGAAAATATAGCACCTACAAAAGCCACAGACTTCTTAATCTGGAAAGCTACAAAAATGATAAAGAACGATCAAAGGCGAAAACAACAAGTGGGCCAGAAACGATGACAAAGCAAAGCAAATTTGACATTTTACCAAAATTTTTTCAACCATACCCAGCAGAAACCGAAACAGAGAAAAGAAAATCAATTCCTTAAAGAAACATTACATCCCACACAAAAAAAATTAAAGAAGTAAAAGCAATAATCAGGAAAGAAATCAACATAAAGAAAGACCTAATAACGGCAAAATTTTGTGCAAAAACTACCATCTAAATGCCTCAAATTGATTACAAAAATCTTCAATGCAATACAAAAAATAAAATATTTTTCAGCCACATTAAAAATAACTAGGTCAAAATAATCATAAAATAGGTAAAATTCCAGAAGGGAATTAATCCTACAAACCTATTAGCTTGCTTCAATTTTTTCAAATTTTTTCGAGAAGATCTAGGCAACACGACTTAATACCATATTTGTTAAACGAGAAATAAAACCAGAATACCAGTTTAAATTCCGTTACAAACACAAAATTATTTAAACATAGATTGGTTAACAAATTCAATAAAGATCCAAACACAAAGATATACTGCTCTGTAGCATTTCTAGACATCTTACAGGCTTTTGATAATGTTTGGCATAAAGCCCTAGTATTTAAAATAAAAAGGAGTCTCCCATGCATACATTAGCAACTCCTTAAATAATATATAATCCAAAGATGCTTCGGGAGTGGTCGTAGCTTAGCATAGCTAAAGGTTCAGGGTTGAAATCCTAAAAAACCAACATTTTACGACCACTTTCCTCTCGGAAGGCAAATGGCAACCACCGAGAGTACATGCCCCAGGATAACTTCCCCAATTTAGTGGTTTGGAACCCACATGTGTTTGGAACACACATTGATTTCGTGTAATAGCAGACAATAACGCACAACACGAAAGTAAGTGGGGAAGTCGCCCACGCTCGGTTTGGCATTTTAAGAGGAAGAAGAAAGATGCTTCATAGTAAAACAAGAACATGAACAGAGTAAACCAAACCATAATAAATCCTCATAAGGAATTCTAGGACCCATAGTATAGTTTTACATATCAGACCTGCCCATAATAAGATTACCAATGGTAATCGACACAGCAATTCTTGCTTATCACGGCGATCCAACTTTGGCCTCAAGGAACTTACACAATAATAATGTGAAGATTTAAAAATGGCTAAAAAAATGAAAATAGAAAGCTAACAAAAGCAGATCATCACACATCATTTTTTTCCTGTGCAAGGAAACCGCCAGCATCAATTAACAACAGTCAAATCCTTTAAGCTAATGAAGCCAAATACTTAGGTATGTACTGGGATACAAAATTAACCTGACAAAAACACACATGTGCAAAACGTTAGAAACTCTATAAAAACAACTAAATAAAAAATGAATAACGAGGTGCTACTCTCCAAGGTAATCTTAAAACCCATATGGATGTATGGAATGCAATTATAGGGAATATCCCCAATGTTTCCATCGTCCAGAGGTTTCAAAGTAAAGTTTTACGTGCCACAAAAAAATCATCCATAAAGTACTCCCCCTTTCCAGATTGAGCAAAACGATACACCAATTCAGCAATAGGCTAACCAGACAACGCGCAAGACCCCATCAGCTTACTTGATGAGAGTAGGGTGTATTGTAATATACTAGTGAAAGACACTAACATTAAATAATAATGTGATTTTAAACTGGGGAGTTTATCTGCAAGTTTGACTGACAAATCACAAGCTTATTATCCACAACGGTCTCTATAGGTGAAATAAAAAGAGAGTTTTTGAGATATTTTATAAAAACCACAAAATTATTAGGAATTTGGAACACAAGCCTACACTTTTTTTTCACAGCTACTATTTTGAATAATGTTGTTTGTTATAGTTATTTTTCATTTTTTATAACAATAATTATTATTGTAAATAATTATAAAATTGTTTTGTCATAGGTTGCGAACGTTAAGCAGAACTCTTCCCCAATTTGTTGTCAAATGGAGATCCGTGGTACGCCCAAGACACACACCAACACCAGCTTCAAATGCCAAATCATTTAAAACTATAATTAGGCCTCCCACATATTTATTTCTTTTTTTATTATTCATTCATTATGGACTATTAAAAATGAGTGTTTCCTATAGCTGAACTGTCGCAACGAGAAAACAACGATCTCCTTATTTGAATTTAGACTAGTACCGCACAATTTTTGTAATGAAGAGAGAGAACATTTTTGTTTTATATAAAATATCACCAAGAAATATTACACTGTCCAATTATTACATTAGTATTTGTATATATTATAAGAATACAGTGATCACCATATTTTTTTAAACATCTGCTCAAATATTTATAAATATGGCGATTCGACTACGATCATTATGTATATAAAACATTTAGGCCAGTGTAGAAAACTCTAACCCAAAAATTACAATTTTGTATTCATTTAGTTTAATATTACAATATATGGTTAGATGGTGAGAGTTTTACTTTAGAGCCTAGTCCAATCTTTGAAAAGGACCTTAATTCTTGCTAGTCATCTATCTGTGATAATATTATTCGGAATATAACTTGGTTTTAATGAATGAATAATGAAAACCTTAAATTTATTGCAATTCGGTGGAAAAAACAAATGGTTAGCATAACACAGTTGTTACATGTTATATTTCTACAATGTTAGCAAATTGCAGTTATTTCATATATTGATATATGTATTGATAACTGTATATAATGTATTATATTATTATAGAAAATATTAAATCCTTATATGTTAACTGTTTATGATAAAAAAATGAACATTCATGTGTACTGAGTCAATAAAATTATTGCAGCTTTAACATATCTTTAGTGCCATGTTATTATATTTAAGCTTGCGCTGTTAGTTGTTATTATATATCGCTGTTTAAAAAACTATGTGCACTAATTTATTAAACATTTAAATTTTTATTACATCTTCATTATGACCAAGTTTTTTTTAATATGTAAGATCTTTATAAAAGGTAGTTCATTTAATTAAAAAGTCACTTTTTTAGTAGATTATTTAAGGAAAAGTGATTTTGTAGACTTGCTGTGCGTTGATAACAGAATACTTCATAATAAATGTTACCTAAACTATTGGAATAGGAAGCAGCAATAACCTGTAATGATATTGAAAGAGAATATAGTTAACAAATATTGCATCAATTAGAAAAGCCATTTAAATTTTCTTACTTTACATTTTGTTAATATTTGTTATTATATTATTGTAAATACCCAATTTTAAGTTTTATTAAATAAAATATTGCATATTCCCTTTACATTTTTGTAACATATACACCTAATAATGTTAAATCTGGCTCTGAATAGGGCTGTTAAAATGTGAGGGGTTTGTGGACGTCTTATTAACAGAAATATCCTTCTTTAAGTGCTGTGTCCTCAGAGAACGTTGGCGATGAATCTCACGATTTGGACTTTGTACACTACCTTTCAGAATAGCGATGCAGTAGACTCTCTCTTTCATTTCCGTAAGTTTTTTAGCCACGATGTTCTTCTGCGGCCGGGCCTCGCCTTCCTTCGATATTTTTTTGGATGATGTTATGCAGCATTTGGTATTTGTTGTTTCGCATAACATGTCCAAAGTATACAAGTTTCCGTGCTTTGATTGTATTTATAACTTCCGTTTGTTTGTTCATATGACGAAGTCACGAAGTACATCCACATTAGTTATGCTAGCTATCCAAGGAGTTTTAAGCATTCTTCTATAGGCCTACATCTCAAAAGCTTCCAGTCTTTTACACATAGCATGTTGTACTAGTGTCCATGCCTCAACGCCATATAGAATAATGCTAAAAATATAAGCCGAAGTGGGCGGATGCGCAGAGGAATCTTCAGAAAGCGGCTCGTCAACACTTCACTCATACTCCAAAACGAGACTCTGGCTTGCTTTATTGTACACCGGATTTCCTACGTGTATTCCCAGTTAGCATTTGCATTACAGACTATATATCTATATGAAGAAACCCTTTCAATTAGTTGATTTTTAATTCTCAAGGTGCCTATATTAGCAACCCGCGATTTACTGAAAAAAACTAAATGGATGGTCATTTAGGATGGTCATTTGGTTAGTTTTTTTAACATTCATCCTTATATCACTGCTTGCATCTGCCACAGCTGTTAGCAGTTCTTATCTTCTAAGCACGTGGCTAGTATTACAGCAACGTATGTATATCAGTTATTGTTATTGGCGACTCTGTTAACAGTGATTCCTTGATTTCTTCCTTTCAGTACCTCATGAAAAATCCTCTCAGTGTACAAAATAAATAGTAGAAGTAAGAAAACGCACCTCTTCGGATAACACACCATCTACTCAAACGTTTTTAGTATGGTTCCAGTATAAATTTGCAATTATTAGGATGTACTTTTCATAATAATGTTAATCAATGGTTGGTAATGGCTCACAGTATCTAGTCCTTTTTAAAACCGATGAAGAAAACAAATACGATTACGTCACGACATAGTTCCGTAAACACCTGTATACCAAATAAAGCTTTTCTAGTTCCAAAACCATTTTAGGTATATTCGGCCATGTATTTTCCTTAAAAACAGTTGAAGAAAGATTAATAATAATAATTAGGCTGACTGTCCTATATTTGTTGCAAAACCTCGCATTTGCTTTTTTCGGCAAAGTAATAAATGTTGATCTGTGCCGATCACGTGGAATTATATTTATTTTAAAAGTATCGTTTAAAAGATCCACTAGTAAATCTAGGGAAGTATCCTCTTCCAGTACTTCGAATGGTTCCACGTGTAGCTCCTCTGGGCCGGCTGCTTTCCCATTTTTTTTCACTCAGTTGTAATGTTGTACTTCAGCTCTTGTGATATCTACGCCGTCTTTAACAGTAATGTTATGATCTGCACTCTTATTTTATATTCAATGTACTGTTTGCTTTTGCCTTTGCAGTTTATAAGTGTACTACAGTTTTTAGTTTTGTATTTTTTTGCAGCTTTTGTCTAAAATGGTCAATTTTCTCGATCATTTTTAAACCCTAAGCCGTACTTTCCAACCATATCCTCACGTCGACTTTAGCCAATTTTAGCGTTAAACCTATAACCATGATAATATTGGTTACTTTTGTTTAATGTATGGGTCTATTTATATCCACATAGAACAGTTCATCTTTCGTTGCGTCACAAGTTAGTCTTAGATAATTAGGTCTGGGTAATCTTTCCTATATAAATTTATTTGTTTAAGAGTAGCTAATAAAGCTGATTTTATCTCGTTGTATGTTTGGTTGCAGAGTTTATTTTGTGTTTGGTTCTTATTTTGGTATATTTCCTTGTGAATAAACTCTTTTTTAATAAACATATATTGGAGCGTTTATAAAATGGTGGTAGGTGTTTTATGCTAACCAGCAAAGGGTGCCTACCAAAAAGGAACCATTAAAAAATAGGGAAAACTAAATGCTCACATGAAAAATGTGCTCAGAGAAAAATGGGCAGGAAGAAATAGCAGGTGTTTATGTTAGATAAGTATGAACCACCCACCTTATTTTTGTCAGAAAAATATATACAAACACACTTACACAAATATAAGCACACACTGTAAATTACTACACACCCAAAAGTTGTGTTGTCATCTTAGCACCCTTGATTTTTTTATGGCGAAAGCCATTTATAAACATTTTAAATATCTACATAAACATAACAGTACAGATAAAAGATTTTGATTTATTTTTTTAAATTTTTTTCTAATAATGTCTCTTAGTATGAATTTATGGTACGATTATTAGATGTAAAATAATTACATTTTACACTTTTTACAGTGGTTTTTGGGCATTTTTTATGTGAGCTTTTTTTCTTGGTGCGTCCATGTTCGTTAGATTGATTTTGAGCCTTTTCATCAAATAATCGTCGATCCAAAGTTGTGTATATGTGGTAGTATACGTCCCTATGTGTTAGTTTAAAACACATAGTTATTGAATGCACAGTTATATTTATACATAAAAGAAAAAATAAATACCTATCCCATGAACTACCACTTTTGTTTGGTGCAGTTCAGCCAAAAATCACTAGGATCAGTTAATACGTCGGGGTTGTCAAAAAGACGTAGACGCAAGGGCGCAGCCAAGGGGGGGCTGACAGGGCCTTCAGAATTAGCCCAATTTTTATGAAGTATTACCGACTATGCTCGGGAAGTTGAAGAAAAAATTTGTTAATCGCAATTGTTTTTTTTTTACTTCGTTCTAAACAATGTCTCAGTAGATAGTAAAGACGCCAGCGCGCATTAAAATATTTAAGATTATTTATTTGTATTTTTAATTCGCGAAAATGGACGGAATGTATTAAAAATAAAATCTGAAAAACAATGGATGAACGCAAAGTGCCAAGAAATTGAAGACGTAAACAACAAGTACGATAATTTTAACCTACTTAAAAAGGTAAAGAAAGCTGCAGAAATGTCCTAAATTCTCAAGAAGCTTAATAGATAGTAAAAAATTATAATTCTAGAAAAAAACAACAGAGTAAATGTCCGTCAAAAATACATTAAAACGCTTTTTAAAGATAAAAGGACCAACTGAAAAAGTATCTGGTTTAGACAGCGGGGAATCATTTAATTAATAGACAAAAGCGCCATAGAAACAATAACCACAATATTTTGTTTAATATTTATATGATACCGAAAAATTCTTCGAAGAGCGGCACCAAAAATCACCTGCTAAAATCTGTAGGATGGAAGAAATAAAATCAAAGAGCGAGCCCATACAGCGGAATGTCAGACAGAGTTGCTTGTTGTCTTCCATGCGGTTAATGGAAAATTTCCACAAGATACGCAATGGCAGTGAGCCTTAGCAGTCTAGGCATCTGACTGTTAAGCTTAAGATCAAAGGTTCGCACCCTACAAATGCTCTACACTTTTAAATGCTCCACACTGCCCTAACCTCCAATCCGCCTTTCCAGCGTGATGTCATGGCTTAAAACCATCGCTGATCGAAAGTAGATGAGAAATCATGAAGCTCCAGTGATTCGAAATCTTAGTAAACTATATATTTACCTGTAATGTAAGTTGCCAGAATTACTGACAGAGAAGAGGTTATAATCCAGGAGTGGCGTGCCAAAACTACAACGGCATAATAAGCTGACGATAAGGTCATATTTTAAAATTTCATAGAATTACTACATGTATATGGTGATTGGTAAAAACATTTCAAAACCGGGAAAACAACTATTGCACAACGCAAAAAATATAAGGGTGAAAAAAATTACATACCTAAGAAGTTTACTGAATGCACAATAGGATTATTCAAAGGAAATTAAAAGCTGTATTGAAAAAGCTAGATCACCATCCAGGAAAATTGCCACCGTTGAAATGAATCATAACCTAAATCTTAAACTTAGCGCAAATTGGTTGGTGTCTTTCCGGTACTCTTGTGTTAAATGAGACGATGTCTTTGATAGGGGCCTCAACAAAACTGAAAGCTTTTGATATGTGGATTTGCAGAAAAATTCTTAGAATCTTAGCAGCGCATGTAACAAACGAAAAGGTTGTAGGTAGGATGAAAATAGAAAGATAGATTGTAAAGAAAAAAGAGAGGCGACCACGAAGAAAAAGAATATCATGGTTGATATTGATTGACCCTTGGACTTGGTTTAATGTAACAACTATTATACTGTTCCGAAATGCGGCAATGCGGCAAGTAAAATAAAAATTGCGTTGTGCAAAGGCAACATCCAATTACGGATAGCTACTTTTATAAAAAGAAGAAATAACCTTGAATCCAGAGCTGGCCCCTACCAAAGGAAGATACAGATTTTACAGCA
>JARJDX010044524.1:0-17718 GCA_030264735.1 Gymnusa sp. GC000175
TTGCGTTTAAAGTTTTGAGGCATTTCACGTCACCCCGTATATGTAAATGTTGCGTGATTGCTATTTGTAAATATAATGCGAGGCAATATGCTCCAGGCTTGGCCTGCAAACGACATCAATGTAAATTTGTTGACTTTTCACACGATTGACAATGTTTATGACTCGTACATTTTTGATATTTTATATTCCCCGAGCGTGCCAGGAACTCGCAGTTTAAGATTACAGAATTATAAGACGTGGATTGAAAAGGAAATCGGAAATATAATTTTGCTACGAATTATTTTTTTTTCCATCTATAAAACTTTTTAATTAAACAAATTAATTACTGATAATATTATTTTTATTTAATTTTAAAAACTTTTAGAATAAAGTATTTAGAAAAGAAGATTTTTAACTTTTGATAATTTCACGTTGAAAAAATTAAAGACTTTATTTCTTGTGTTTATTTTTTCTGTACCTGAAATGAATTTCGTATTCGTACCAAAAAACTAAATTTTTAATATTTATTGCTAAAATTTATTGATTGCTTTTCAGCGGTATTTATTTTTAGAAGCTTGTTGAAATAAAATTCCTTATTCTGAACAGCTCTAAACGGTTATTGTTTATTATAATTAACTATTAACGCTATTAATGACAAATATAAAAGCGTTTGTGTCATACGCTTCATTCAGTACTTCTGATCGGTATTTTTTAATAACACAAAGAGTTTTTTATTAAACGTGTTATATTTTATCTGCGGGTAGCAAAATCTGTAGATAAAAGCGGTATTTTTGTAATTCGCTGAAAAGTTTTTTTTATGAACTACTTTTCTGATTTCAATTTTGTAAGTTAATTTTTATTTAAACGGATAAATTGCAACAGTTTGTAAAATAAGAAGCCAACTGCCTTACCACATTCTTCGTCACCACCACCGTTACCCCGCAGCAGAAACTACTTCCTTATTGAAAATCGCGTCAAGAAGAGCTGGAATATGTAAAATTGAAAATATATTTATAATTACAAATAGTTTTGAGTTTTTAACTCTTACCACTATATATTACACCTACAAAAGGACTTCAAAAGCTTACGACAAATATAATTACAACTTCAAGTGCTAATCCCTAGCTTTCACTATAACAAATTATTATTGGAATGGATTTTAAAAAAAAAGTTTCTACATGAAAAGTGGTATAATTTAAAGAAAATTTAATAGCTAAAACTAAAAGTTCGACGATTTAAAATAAAAAAAATTGATTAGTACATTTTTCATCATCTGAATCAATAAAAGAATTTTTCACTTTATGACGAATTTCTTTTTATGTTATTTTGAATGGTTTCAGATATGAGAACAGTGCTTAATAACGCTTATATATCTCTCGCTGAAAAGTACTTTTTCTCTATATATTTTTTGTTCTGATATGAAGTTTTTCTTTTATGTCTGCAAGGAAACTTATTTTACGATTATTTTCCTGTATTAGCCTATATTTTTCTCCGTGAAAACGTAAATAGAATTCAGTTACAGAAAAAAATATATTTGCTGCAAAATAAAAGTCATTTTCAGCTCGAAACAATTTTCTTATGCTCGTTAGTTGCTTGTGATGTATTGATATATTCATTTTATTCATAACATGTACTAAAACAAAAGGCGTCTAGGCTCGTACATCACTTTTTTTTGTACGTGATGTAAAAGAGTTCGCAATTCGATCGATAAGTGGAGGGTCTGAATAAATAGTTAATTCTCGATAACCAATTAATACTTTATCACTTACTACAAACGGCGCTCACTACCTGCATCCCAGATGAGGGAGGTACAAAAAAGCATTTTTATTCCCTTTTCACGTATACGTCCGAACTGTAATTTAATTTCTTAAATCGATAAATTTTTATCGCCCATCATTTTTCAAACGCTGATGAAGTGTTGCAATCAACAGAATTTATTGTACGCCTTATATTTTCTGCTTAAATTTCCTCTGTTTTTCACTTGAAAACGACCCTTCAAGTTTTAAACATGTAAAGAAAAGTCGTTAAATTTAAAACTACGAAAAGTTGAATTGCACTTCAGTCATTAATTGGAAACGCGCATTTTATGTAATTAACAAAATTCTCGTAAATGTACCCAAACCTGAAACTCTTTTATGTTTGAATAGGAAACGCCATCAAAAGCGCTGGAAGTTTACAAGTTAGTAGACTTAATTTTGTATATGAAATCCTCTTCCTTCTCAACCTTTACCTTATCCTGTCGGACCGGTCTCTTTTCAGAAAGTATTTGTCCAAAAGATAATTTTTTTTGCTGTATGATTTTGGCTCCAGCTTACATATTTTGTAGCCATATTTTTTTTGTAAAAATAAAACTACTTGCGAAAAGTGTAAGTTTGCAAACCATCAAATAAAATGAATGTATTTTTAGTAAAATTATGGTTATTCTACACTTTTTGTGTAGACTAACATGTAATGTTAAAAACTTATCTTACCTTAGACGTGAACGTATAGTTTTATGTGAATCTAAAAAATTGGAGTTAATTAATCTAGGAGGATGGGATTCCTATAAACTGGGTGACCTAGTTTGCCATCGGGTGCTTGTATACTAAAACACCTATATTTTCTATTTTCATTGTAAATTGATACTAATATGATGATCATTTAGATGATTTAGGAGATTTTTCTGCTGATTTGCCATATATCCAGATCACGAAGGTGTCGTCTACATACCTAAATCAGCAGTTTGATTGTAGTTGTGCAGATAAAAAAATAAGTTAGATCTCCAGGAACAGTGTTACAACCTAATTTTGACTTAAAATTAGGAAGTTTTTAGTCTAATTAATTTTTTTACAAACATTTTTTCTGGTTTTGTTTTTGTGAAGAACTTAAATTTCTCATGATTTTCTTTCTTACAATGAAATGAAGCTTATCAAAGACTTTAAATTTTAAGTTAAAATCCTATTAGCGAGTCTGCATATAGTGGCATTAGTAGAAATGTCGGGAGCCTTACAAGTCTTATAGGTTTGTAACATAACTTAATCTGCGCACCTTATTTGATTATAATTTATGCCCGTTTTGTGCTGCTTCAATATGGAAGCTCACATAAATTATGAATGGGAGAAATTCAACTCGTGCAGACTAAACGTTGTGTCAAGATATTTCCCAGACATCATCTGCGCTGAGAATTGGAAAATTAAAATTGCTTATAAAATTTGTTGATCCTTTAAATTTTAAAGTAGAAACATAATAAAGAAAATGAAAGCGTTCGTGTATACGTTCTTATTAAACTGGATTTGTTAAATTTTCTTTAACCAACCCTAAAAGAGATAATTCTTCCGGCTTCATGCTGTTAGCTTTAAGATGCTCTTAAATTATTAGTATTTGTACATGTACATGTAATTACCTACCTTATTAGTACATAATAATATAGGATATGCTGACGATATGTTACTCCTAGCCAGAAGTTTAGAAGACTTACAAGAGCTACTCACCGCGGGAATGGGTAAATTACTAGAAAGTGGCTTTCTGGGGTTTTGCTCTCCACATCCATCCGTCTATTTATACGTAACGTATTTAGTAGTCTTCTGTATGGCGTCGATGCTTGGACGCCTACAGTATCGTTGTGTAAAAAAACTGGAGCGTTTGTATGTGGGCTTATAGAAGAGTGTTAAAAATCTCGTGGACAGCAACAACTAACGTGGAAGTATTACGACGTATTAACAAGCAAACGAATCGGAAATCATACACACCATGAAAATACGTTATCTTATGTTTTTCGAACACGTTATGCGAAATAACAAGTATTGGTTGCTGCTTAACACCACACAGCGAAAAATCGAGGGAAGATGTGAGCTAGGTCGGTGAAAAGTGTCTAGATTAAAAACCTAGGGCAGTGGTGCGAAGAAACAACAACATTGATGTTTAGAAATGCAGTGGACAAAGGACAAGTCATGAGATTTGTTGCAAACGTTCTACACATAGCACTTAAAGAAGAAGAAGAAGATACTTCTTTAGCCAAGCGCCTTCTTTATCGCTAAATGATGACCATAAGCTTTATTAGAAAATGTGTTTCTAGATCGTAGACGAAACGTGGTGCTAAGGGCTAACCTTAATAGAATATTTAAAGATAGACCAAAAGCAAAAAAAGTGTGGACTATCTATAAATATCGCATTTATGACGACTATTTTGGGGAAGATAGACCTAACCGAATAACACAACACTAAAAAACTACATTAAACACTACATAAATGTTGGTTCCAGAAAATTACGTCTGGCTCTTCGAATGAAGCCTGTATCTGTAAAGAAAAGCAGTAGCGTTCTATTAAAAGATGAAGGGAAGAAGAAATGGATGAACAATAAAAAAAATTTAAAATGGGTTGTAAAGAAGAAGCGAAACAAGAGATGAGGAGGTGGATAATTAGAAAATGGAATTGTTTTTACTTTTATAACCTGTTCTCATTCACATTTTTATAACTTACTACAACAGTTAATTCAATAAAATTTAAGACAAGGTTATTTAAAGCAAAATAAGAAAATTTTAAGTTAGTTAATTTGTTAAATTTAATCAGTACATGCTTGAATTTTAGTGTAGTTTTTTTCCAGGTCAGAAGTAATATATGGGTCTTATTATACATGTAAATCTGGTGTTAATATGATAACATTATGTAAATCCATGCACGTCGAGGTGTGGGGGTTCTTTGGAGCAGGGCGTGTGCAGGAGTCGCGCCCAGAATGCACCGCACTGCACCGACACACATCCACGGCCATCGACCTCAACAGTAAACTCTTCGCCATTTTTAGCAACACCAACCAGGCACTGACGTTATTATGACACATGAATTACTGTACGCCTTGTCGTGACCCATTTTTTTCTTCGATTACTACTCCGCTGGTATTGTTAGTAACCAAACCTCTTCGAACCCACTTAACTTGTTTGCAAAAGAAAAAGTTTTTCGACCTGACCTCTAATAATAATTAATGTACGTCCGTTGGTTGTTAATTAAAACGTATGATGTATTAAGGGAGTTCAATTTAGACTACAAATGATACACGACGAAATGGAAAATTTAAAAGCTCGATATAAATCACGACGCTGGCGACCTTTTTTTTGCAGAACAAGTTTTGCGAACCACGAAAAACGAAATAACTAATTACGCATCCGCTGAAAGCGCAAGGAACGTTTTAACATAATTAAATAACAAATGTAATTCGTTTAAGACAAACAAAAATTTTAATTGCATTCTAACGGTGCGCTTCACCTGAACAAATCCATTATAATAATTAAAAAATTAAATATTCCTACCAACACAACTTAAAGAACTGCCTCTAATGCAAATTTATTAACTTTATATTTGCAACAATAAATTAAAACACTTAATGTTATTTATTATATTTAACTTTTGCGCTTTTCAAAATTAAGGATTAACAAAAAGCTTCTCACGAAACTTATAACTGCGGTCTTGTGCAGCTTAGTACAACTTTTGCTTTGTTAGAATCAAAACCTCTGCGTTTTAGAAAAAAGGATACTGAAAGTCTCATTATTAAATTGTTTGATTTTCTTTTTCTCTGCCCAGTTTGAATGTATATTTATAAACATAATACCATGTCATGGGTGGCGGGCATTCTATGGACTTTGCACTTTGTTAATGAGCACCCTCTATTGGTATGCAGGTGAATACAGTCTTACAGATTCCAATATTGCGTGCTATTTTGCCGCCCTCTATTGGTCACCGGTGTCACGACGAAAGTTAGGTTATGGTTGCGATTGCACGACACAGTACTTGTAATGATAGGTGTAGCAATTGGGTTTATTTAGGGTCTGAGCAACGAAACCATAACGACAAAAATATCCTAACGATGTCATTGTTTCAATTAAAAAAATTTACTCACCATATAGTTTCACTTATTACAGTTAGATGTCTCTGTGGTGCCAATGAAAATATTATTGGTAAAAAGAGCGTTAGTTGTGTACTTAGTGCCCACGTGTTGTAACTATTTTTTTAGAGTTAACTAACAAATTTTGTTGCCATTTAAATATTTTATTTTCTTCCCTTTTATACCAAAAGTACAATAAAAATAATTTTAGTATAGCAGTTATTTATCAACAGTAAAACGCCTTAATTTAGAATTTTAGCTTTTGCGACTTGAGTCGATTTTGGGTTTAAGTCGCGTATTTTCATTGGTTGTTGCACACGTTTCGCTCGCCATTGCAAGAAGCACTCTCATACATACATACATACACACTTGAGCAAAGTCTTTAGTCATCGGACTTTTGCGGCTTGAGAATGCTCCTTGCAATGGCGAGCGAAATTTTGGCAACAACCAATAAAAATACGCGACTTAAACCCGAAAGTAAAAAAAATTACAGTAAAACCCCTTATTTGTTGATACTTATTATTATTTTATAAATCTGTTCCTGAAAATAAATTTATTGAAGGTCTCTGAAGACAATTAGAAAATGTTATCTTCGTATCAAATTTATATAATAACTTTCACGTTCTAATTTAAATTACATTTTAATTCACTTATAACAATTGGCAAGGATAAATATTTTGTAATAAGAGTATAATAGATAATACAATATCTATCATAACCTTTGCCTGTTTTTATGAAGGGTAAATAACAAACGGAGATAGCAGCTATTGATAAAAGTTACAATTAAGTGAAATCGTAAACACAGACAAGAGCCATTGTTAATTGTTACTGACCTGAGCAAGGAGATAAGTACGAAGGAAAAAATTAGATTTATAACACTTTAATCTTATCAGATGTGCACTTAACCTAAAAGATCATCTCTTGAAATATTTTAATTGCATTTATTTCTATTGGTAGGACGATTTTATAAATTTTATATGCAAACATTCATATAGAAACTCCAGTTATAAGTTTAATGACTAATATTTATTCTTCATAACCCATAGTCGTTCCGGAGTTTGGTAAAAATTTTGGCTATTTTTATTTTGTCCGCTGTGGCCCTGAGCAGTTGTTTGGAGCTGCAGCTGAACCACTTCCCCAAATTACGTATACAAGACATCCCTCTTCTCCCAATACTTTGTTTGCCTTGAATTTTGTGTAAAGAAAAAATTGTGTAAAAAAAAACCACTTTTCAACAGAATAATAATATATTAACACCACAGGCTTATAGCTCTATGGCTTGGTTAATTTTTTTTCGTCACTTCTTTGTGTGTACTACCTTCTCTTTCCATTATCTATGACAGCGACCTACAAGTCTTTTTATTTTCCGTCTTGTTCAAGATTTTCTCCTTTTTCTGTCACCCATTTCTTTGGTTAATATCATTTTTAGTGGTCTACATTTTTTTATTCTTTCTACATTGTCCAGACTTTGAAGACTTTGTGCCTATCATGTTGTGTATAATATTTTATCGCTGCCCTTGATAACCTCTTCCACATGTCATTTCCCACTAAATATTTTGTGCAAGATTTTCTTCTACCATACCTCCATTACCCCCTGTTCTGTTTTTCAAAGTCTAAACTTCGCTTGCATAAAACATCATTGGTCGTATTACCGTCTTGTTTATTCTTATCTTAGCTTTACTAGATACTTTATTGTTCTGTATACACCCTTTAATGCGTATACATACCGGCTACCTTTATTATCCTTGCCTGGATTTCTTTCTTGGTAGCTGGTCTTCTTTTGACTATCGTCTCCACATAGTTTTCTCTTTCTGTTGTTATATTTCCTAGTTCGTGATGCGACCACCACTTTCATATGGTTTGTTTTGGCTTCATTCATATAACCCCAATTTCCTTGTAGTTTCATCTAGTCGTGATAATACTTGTATTTTACTTTTTTTACTTTACTTTACTATTTCCTGTTTGGATATGGCTAATATTACTAAATCGTCTTCATATGCTGGAAATTGGTGTGTTCGTTAGTGGTCCTTAGTATAAGAGTAATGTTCTGTTTCCTGTTCTGTTATTATTTGCTGATTTTATGTGGGCCGTATGTTACCTACATAAATAAAGATTCAGAGTTCAAACCCTTAAACCAACTTCGTAATTTTTGCGAACGTTTCCTCCTCCGAAGGCAACGGACATCGACCGAGAGTAAATTCCCCAGAAAAGCTTTTCCAATTTAAGGGTTCAGAACCTACATTCAGTTGTTAGTTAGTTTAGTTTTCTTGTTATAGACGACAGAACGCTAAACTCGGAAGTAAGTAGGGGATCACCTACACTTATTAACTAGTATGACATTTCAAGGAAGAAGATGGCTTTTTTTGTATGATTAACAGTGTCGACAACAGAAGAACACCTTGCTTCACCGACTCACTAAATTTAAATTTTTCTGTTTTTGAATTCTTTATCTTTACTTTGGTAGTGTAACTCAGAGGATGGCAGTGTAGCTTAGCGGTCTAGGCATCTGGCTGCTGAGTGCAAGATCGTGGGTTCGCGCCGTACAGCATGAAAAATATTTATTTAAATATTTAACACTGCCCCAACTTCCCAACCCGCTTAGCAAGCGTGCGATTTCATGGCTAAAAACTTTCTCTGGTCCGTAGTTAGGTGAGAAATCATGTAACTCCAGTTGTTCAGAATCCACGCTAAACTGTAGGTCCACCTGTAATATATATTACAGACAGGGAAGAGGCTATGCGTCAGGAGTGGCGTCCTAAAAAGCTGACGACACCAACTTTGTTACCTGTTCGTCGTAATGTTATCCTATCATACTTACTGGTTTCTGGCTTATTCCCACTTCCTCTAAATCTAAGGCTTTGCATAATTCTTTTCTTCTCACCGAAATATTTGGCCTGTTAAAAGTCAATAAACACAATAATCATATTCTTCTTGTATTTATAGCTTACAGCTTGAATATAAATATTTGGTGTATAGTGCTCGTCACTATGTTTTTCATCTTCTCCAATGGTTCCTCATTAATGCTTTTTGCAAGAGTACTGTTCTTTGGTAGTTTTATTTTCTCTTATCCCATCATTAATCCCCTCCATTTTCTCGACATTTGTTCATGTGCCCATATCCATTAGCTGCTGTGCGGTGATTCATTTCATATTTAAATATTTATGTTATGTTGCCACAACCAGGGCTTTTGTTGTTTTTGTTCAATTTTGCAAATTTTTCTTAATCTTTTCTTATGGGCAAAAAGCTGGTCCCTTTTCTTGATCGTGGTAGTTTTATACTTTGTTACACTTATTGATTTTCTTTCCTATTCATCCGTTTTTTCCTTTTTGATTTCGTATATTCCTTTTACCTTTTTAATATCTCTTTCGCACCTGCAATTATTTACCCACGTTTGTCTTTGTACTATGCACGGAGTCTTCCATTTTGCCTTTTTATTTATTGATGCATGTTTTTTTTTGTTTATTATTGTGGTTTTCTTCTATGACTTCAACCATTTTTTACGGTATTTCAAATTTTCTTCTCTTAGCACAATTTTTGCCCGTTTTTGTCTGGTTTTTGTTTGTAGCTTTATGTCTGTTTACATCTTGAGTCCCAAACTATATTTTTTGTATTTCTTTCTTGCATTGATCATTAAACTACGATTTTTGAAGTAAATGAAAAATCGTCATGACAATACATCTTGAGTCCCAAACTATATTTTTTGTATTTCTTTCTTGCATTGATCATTAAACTACGATTTTTGAAGTAAATGAAAAATCGTCATGACGAGATATCGTCACGGAATTTGTGACGCTTAATATGCAACGAATGTGTTGATCTCTATTTACTTTCTTTTTTCTATCTAGCATACTAATATAGAGAGTGAATTGTCTAAGCGCGTCATTGATCATTAAACAACGATTTTTGAAGTGAATGAAAAATCTTCACGGAATTTGTGACGCTTGAGATGCAAAGGATGTGTTGATCTCTATTTTCTTTTCTCCCTTCCTCCCTTTCTCTATCCAACATACTAATATGGGGAATAAGTTGACTAAGCGCTTGTTCCCCCTACATCGCACTGTAGTGAATTGCCAGAGGAACGCTAACAAGGCAAACGCGCTTTTCTTCCCTCTTTCCCCCACCGAACACTTTAGCTTCGGTATATTCGGTTTTTTACTTTTATTTATAAAGTTAATGAAAGTTTAGATATGGCCAAAACTTTCGAAATCAAGATTTTTGCGACTCCGACTTTATAAAAATTTGTTTTCTAAGTGGTCTCTGTCTGTCGATGGTTTATATACAGCCCAGACGGCTTAATTGATCGACCTGGAAATTCATATTTAGGCTTTTAATTATAATTGGGAGTTCCCAGTAAATTTTAAATAATAAAATTATTCCCAACAAGTTGCACAAACATGCTGTCATTATAATCAGCTAACAATTAATGAATTACGGTTATGTATCATTCAAAATGATAGTGACATGTCATTATCGGAATTATTGCCAACACACATCTCAATAAAATAAAATTGAAGAAACATACTGCCAATCTAATTACCTGATAATTAATGAAGCTTTTGTCAAAAGTAACTGATACGTCTTAAACTCGTGAATGAAAGGCGTGTGGTAACCACACCACTATTTTTAAATGATTAACCAAAGTTTTTCATTTTTAAAAACAATACACCTTAAAACAGTTATTCAAGTTTTCTTTTTATATTGCTTTATATAGGTTTATATCTAAATTATATATTACTATATAATAAAGTATTGTTGTAACATAATGTTGCATATTATAATAAAAGTACGGTTATTTAAATGTGTGAGATATGCATAAGAAGATACAAGTAATATAAATTCTTGCAAAATCACTTTCAATAATTGTCGGCGTCAATCAATATCGATGCAGGTTAACAAGTATACGTCAAGTACCCTTTTCAGGATAATTATCCTTAAATCGCGTTAAGCTCTTTTTCTTATCTTGCTGCAAGATGCCGGACCCTTATAAGGAAAATGGGCGCACACTTTTTCGCCATTAGAAACTGCGATTATTTTATTTGCCAAACGATAACAATGTATTTAACGCGCTATAATTTATTCTAAGTAGGTTATATGTTTGTCAGAAATAAGTGCCCAGGCAGTAATAGTAACATTTATTACGTCTAGCATTTTTGAGTTATGTTTTGCGATTGCATGTTTGATTTTAGTTGTGTAAAGAGATGCATTTATTCAAGTTGGGATTGGCGGCATCAAAACAGATGTCAATGTGGAACAAAACCAGCTCGCGCAGAGATTTCACTCGCCTTATTTGCAACGAGCAATAAATAAAGCATGCGTAACTCTAATTGCACTCAGTATGTATTGGCATTTATAGATGTCCCCATAAAGAGGTTTGATATGTGCATCATATCTTACTTCCGTCACTTAAACTATTTTACGAATTATATACGCAAGGATGCGTTAAAAGCCATGTTCTGTTAGGAGCTATCATGAAAGCTCCTATAATCACACTACAAGCGATTAGCTCTGACGTGCTCGTTCGATTAAAATCAAATCCTTACATCCTTTCCTGCTAGATTACCATTTTTCCAAACAAATCTCCTTTCAGGTGCATGTAAATTGTAAAATTGTATTTTTTTACGCGCTTGCGTCGAGATTGAATAGGTATCACGTCAAATATGCAAAAATATATGAATTGCATAGTTTAATCGTTCTAGCTGCTTTAACATTCCTGCTGCGGTGCACATAGTGAGGCGATGCATTTATAATTAGATGTCCTTGTGTTCGATAATAGCCTGTGTCGTTATCCTAGCATAGTTCACGGCAGGTCAGTGCTGCAATGTATATATAACCACATGCACTGAGGTTAATACAATAAATCATACATTGTGCACACAATTAATAAGCTTACAATGATTTGCATTGTATTATAATGGCATTTCATGTTGCCCTGATGAACCTTTCAATCTTCACATACAAATTGCTTTTTATATATTTCATGTCCGAGACACTGAAAGTTATTGAAACTTTAAGTCAAGCTCATGCATTTATGATTAATTTGAAGTTATTATTATTTATTTATTTTTAATTAATTTTATTCTGTTTAATAATTTAGTTTTAACATATTATACAAATTTGTATGACAAGAGTAGAAAAAATCTTTTATCTGAAGTGCTTCATGAATTTTTTACAACCAAATCTAATTTTCGTGTTAATGGTTTAGGTAATTGCGGCCGTTAATAATTGCAAAGGTTGACCAGAACCACAGAATCCCAAGAGGATTGTGTTTTGATTAAAATTAGTCTTATTTAACGTAGAAAAATTGCACCAAATAAAGTTGTGATTGCTTACTTTGTATGAAACATACAAATTATCTAAATCTAGAGTGTTTTTAGTTCTTACGGCGCTTCATAATTTTATTTACTGCATCACGAAAATGTCCAGTTTAAGTTTTTTTTACCCAAGAATTACTTTTTCTTCTTGGACTCCGTTTTCATGGGACTTTTCTTTGTAGTATTTTTTGGGCCAGGCAATATCTTTCTTCATTTCACATCTACATACTCAAGTTTCCATATTTTCCTAGTAGTCATTATTTGTTGTTCTTCATTCTACAACAAACCTCCTCATTTGTTATGTGGTCAGTTTACAAGATGCTTAAGTTTCTACGGTAGAGGCAAAACCCAAAATCTGTTAATGTTTAAGTAGTTAAGACTGTTAAAGTCCACAACTCAAAACCATGAACAAAATGAAGACATGACAACGCAGTTTGATTGATTTAGAGAGAGTGAGTAAGTAAGAGCTAGAAATGAAATGGCAAGGAAAGCATTCAAGTCATGTAAAACAGTATTAACAAGTACACAACTAAAATTATGCAACCGCCTGAGTGTTCTAAAATGTTACGTGTGGTACATATTGCTGTACGCTAGTAAAACATGGACCTTGCTATGGTGTTATAGAAGAATGCTCGTGGATCCTGAACTTCCTATACGACTATTAAAGAAATACTGAGAAAAGTGAGCACAGACCGTATGCTACTAGCCACTATCAAAAGAAGAAAACTTACTTTGGCCATGTAATTTGAGATTCAAAATACGAGCTGCTCAAATTGATAATCCAAGGCAAAGTAGAGGAAAAGCGTTGGATTGGCCGCAACAAATCTTTCATGGCTACGAAACATCCGACAATGGACTGGACTCCAAGTAGAGGCACTATTTAGAATCGCGGCAGAGTCGTACCGCCAGATAATCGACATGGTGATCGCCAACGCTTGAAACCGAGCATGGCACGCTTAGAGAGAGAGACTTTATCAATAGCCTTTGAGTAATCAATGAAACATATATGTACTTCGGTTTTTATGTCCTTGCATCTTTTAAAAGACACATATCTACCAAACAGAGTTTCTCATGTACCGATTGTATTTCAAAATCTAAAATGGAATTTATAAATATATAGCTTTTGTATACTTTAAGCAAATGGCTCATAAGACTAGTAGTTCTATTGTCACATTTCCTTTTTGATTTTGTAGATATTATTATAAACTTAGATTTAATCCAATCCTGCGCTACGTTTTCTGTTTGGTACAAGCAATTATATATGTCTGTTTTTGAAGCGAAACTTCTTTACATGGAGTAGTGGTAAAAAATCGTCACGGACATTGTGACGCTTGAGATGCAACGTATGTATTGATCTCTTTTTTCTTTTCTTTCTTCCTCCCTTTTTCTTTTCAACTTGCTAATATGAAGAGTAAATTGTTACTCTGTGGCAAGCGCTTTTGTTCGCCTCCATTGCACCTTACGCTGATAGTGAATTGCCAAAGCGTGCCACTCAACGGTACCGCTGAAGCAAGCAGAAAATTAGGTACAAAGTTTTGCAGCATACGACGCTCAAGAAATACTCCAGAAGTTTCACTTTTGTTGTGTGGCTCAGGCGACTCATTTTTTTACTTGACACCGTTATTATCTAGAAGTTTGAGGAGCTCTGAATGTGGTTTATATGTTCTGGAGGCTTTTCCGTTTTTCATCTGGCAACCCTTATATTATCACCTCTTTGTCTTAAAAAAAATAAATATTACGAACACTGGTCTATTCTGAAAGGAAATTTTAAAAATTTCATTGCACATTGCAAATTTTAAGACTGCTTTTGAGTAAATGTTTCCAAAAAAAGCAACGACTGGCGCAAATGTGCGCATGGGCGCGTTGCTGAATTCTCATCGACAGCAGTGGAGGCTCCTGATACATCATTTACGAGTTGTGTGTTTGATCTTACATCGGCAAATGGATTTTTTTTTACTTTTTATTAACTTGTGCTTTTCCTGTCTGTCGATTAACCTATTTGATTTTTCCGGTTTATATAGAGTCAGCTGTGTTTCTAATTTTTTATACATATTGAAAGTGTCATATCTTTCTCTAAAAATTTCTTCAGAGTCCTCTTATAATTACCACCTTTATCTTCCCTGATTTGGTTTTGTACTAACTTGTGGATTCTTAGATATTGGTTTTTGTCTTTGCGCTCTTAAGAAGTTCTTCGATGGTCCATTAGAAGTAGAATCTCGTCAGCTATCCAAGATTTATTCTTGCTATTTTGTTGTATGTTGAGTGTTTTTCGGTGATAATAGGTTTTGACTATGTGCTCAGAGAATTCCATGGGTGACCTAAATATGTATGGTTTTCTTGGTGGTAATTTAACCCTTTGGCTGCTAAAGGAGTTTGGATCCGCTTTCATGTATTTATTTATATGTACGAAAAACGTAAACCATCGAAACGAAGATTTCGCTGTACGTTACAACAGTCCTACCGACTGCGCCAATTTCGTTTCGCCGAAACACGTTTTTTAAAGTGATTTTATTTATCAGTTAAAATTATAAAAAAGAATGAAAGTGGACGATGCAAGCAAGGGCAGGAACGTATAAATGTGCGTTTAGCAGTAAACGGGTGAAAGAAGATGTTGAGTATGATAGGTTGCTCCTCTGCTGCAAATATTAAAAGTCTTTCTTCTTTTTTATTCCTCATATAGCCCTACGATACTGTCAAGTCTTTTCTTTCTTATCTTTATATTAATGTGTCTATGTCTATATCTATGTTTTCTGTATATTCGTGATAATTCTTCATAGAATGTTCCTATTTCTTCTTCGGATTTATTCACGGTGGGAGCGATAATATTAATATTAACTGGACTTGTATTTAATTATAGTATGTACTATCATACTTCAGAAACCGGTACATAGTCGTTATTATTTTTATTTGTGGTATATATTAATATATTTTTTTGCAAATCAATAAATCAAGAACGAAATAAATTATATCCACACTTCCTTTTAAACTTTTAAGCACAACTTCTCTATAATTCAATCAACTTCGCATGTCATATCGTTTTCTAGGTATAAATTGTAATAGTTAAAAAAATCTTTACTCTGTAACTTTTGCACAGAAATATTTTTTTTTGTTATTTGCTGAAGGAAATGAACAATAAAATACTTTAATCTACATAAAGTAATTAAAAAAGTAGTAAAGTGTCTGTAGCTATTACCACCCAACGGAAGTAAGCACTCAAAAAACAATAAATAAAATATCTTAGCATTTAAAAAAGACTTTGTTTGAGCAGTAAAGTTTATTACTGTAAATACAAATTATTTTTAGCAAATTTATTAATATTTTTGTAATTAAAAAAAAATTTGTCGTTTATTTTAATTTTTGTAAATTGGTTAAATTTAATCGATAAAAGATATTAACATTAGTAGATAAATAAATTGTGACCTGGTATTGAAAAAAAACAGTGCTGTTAAAAGTTTATTAGGTCTACTGAATAATGATTGTCGTGAACGCTCCCTGAATAAATAATGAAGTCAACGTCGAGGTCTTTCAACAAGTGATATGCAGTGCAACCTAAACATTTATGATTTATTGCAATAACAAAATCTAATCTGCATTTTGAGTGTAATGAACTCAACAAAAGTATTATCGCCAATTCGGTCGCTCATATTATTTAATTGCAAGTTATCAGGCTTCCGGTATAATTGCATTTCCGGTGCAAATAGTAACATTTTTTGTTGCTAAACCACCGCATGATTAAATGTGCAGAAATAATTGTGCAATTGTTGTCTGGAACGTGATATTATTGTTCAGGATCTTTGGAGCACATCCATCCGGATCATTTCGGATTATAATTTTCGTTGGAGCTACAAAAATAAATTTTTCATGCGTGCAGGAGGTAGTAAAATGGTCTTTTATTGTCGTAAGTCTCGTAAGTGTATGAAGAAAGGGCTGTAGAATTTATTATTGCCTCGGAACAAGCTGTGTGCGTTTCATCGGTTCATTTTATAGTTAGTTTAGATGATAAAAATAAAAGATTCAAAATTAAACGTGTAAAAAGTGGCATAAAGGGGCAATGTTTGTCTGTAAACTTTATGGCGAGTTGTGAAGGATCGAAACTGCTTCCTAACGACAAAACTCACCGGTGTTTATATCATATGCTTTACGAGCCACGCTTTAAAACGGCCAAATTTCAATATATCCTTACTATATGCACTAGACTCAAAATGTAATTCAGAACCAAACTACCACTGAAATGTTCAACATTCGCATAAAAGTTACTGTTTGCGTTTTATAGACGTTTACATTTCAACTTTGTTTTTGTTGCTTTACTAAATTTTAATTTCTTTAAATTTGGACACATAGTATTCATTTGTATACGCTTGTGTAAACCTTAAGATATCTCCAAAAAATATTTAATAATTTTTAAAGCCAATTAAAAAACTTTAAATGAAGAGACGGCGAGCAAACTTTAAAATTCTTTATAAACATATAAAACACACAAAAAATTCATTAATTATTCATGTTATTTAAGCCCTAATGAATTATTATAACAAAATGTAAATAATTAAAGAGGTCTGGGTTTTATGCAAATGTAATATCAATATTATTAATTATTTTATTTCATTATTTTTTATAATTCTGCAGCTTTAACAGAATGCGCGTTACACTCTATTAGGTTCCTAGTTTAACTTCTGACTTCTTATTTTCCGATGTTTACTTGGTTTTCATTTTGGAATTTTATTGCCTTTTTGGTGACTTGTCCATTGGATTCTTTTCAGTCCCTACCAGGTTCTTAACATACTATTCCGTATTCTTTACGCCAGGGGTTCTCAAACTTTTTAAATGTTGTACCACTTTAAAACAACAAAATATAAAATGTATCACCTATGTCTAAGTAATAAGGAAAATGGAAATATAATTGCAAGAGATACAATATTTATTTCAAAGCTTCTATTATTTTTATTAAATTTGAAGTTTTGATATTAATTTTTGACGTTTTTGATCAAATTTTAACATTTTAGTTAAAATCAAGACAAATTTCATCAAAAAGTAGATGATTTTGGTTAAAATTGCAATAATTTTAGTCAAATTTGAACGTTTTCATTAAAATTTTGGGTAAAATTTTTATCAAAACTTAATTGATTTTGGTTACAAAAGTATGTTTAAGTAGTCTTAATTTGAACGTTTTTATTTAAATTTTAATGATTTTGGTCAAATTTAAACGATCTTTATCAACTTTTTGATGATTTCGGTTAAAAACACGTCAAATTTATACTATTTTCTTCTAAATTAAGATGATTTTGGTCAAAATTAGATAATTTCAGTCAAATTTGAACGTTTTTCATTAAAATATAGTTGATTTTGGGAAAAATTATGTACAACTGAGCAATTAATATTAAATTTTGTTCTTGCTTAAAATTATTATATTTTTCATTAAAACTTTGTTAATTTTGGTTAAATAGGGATGATTTTAGTCTTAATTTGAACGTTTTTTTTTATGATTTTGATCAAATTCGATTTTCACCAACTTTTTGATGATTTTGGTTAAAATCACGTCAAATTTATACTATTTTCATCTAAATTAATATTATTTTG
>JARJDX010044535.1:0-10734 GCA_030264735.1 Gymnusa sp. GC000175
ACTTGGGCGTTGGTTGGTGTTGGGTCCGTTCCATGGTAATAAACCATTAGAGGCGAATGGGTAGGAATTAATTCCTGAAAATTGGTAAAACACCAAATTGTATTTAGCTTAAAAAAAAATTAAACAAAAAAAGTTACTTACCCGCAATGCACAAGGCAATAACTACAATTTTAGCTACCATTTTGGCTTGTTAATTGAGCTCAGGTTAACTGATGAACTTCCCTGTCCTGGGCACAAGTATATATACGAAAAATTAATCTTATCATAGCAATAAATGGATCACGACGTGCATCAAAATGGATTATTTGGTTGCTATTAATTAATCGAACTATTAGTCGATAGTAATTATGATTACTGCTTTGTTTTTATTTTAAATTTTTAATATTAAAATATTACAGATGGCTTAGTGTTAAAGCATTAAGTTTTGCTTCAAAAGATCCTAGGTTTGATCCCTGAGTATAAGATTGCAATATCCCATTAGAGAAAAATAATGATACTCTAGAAAGATTTACAAGAACAAAAACCTCTTACACTCGCATATATACACCACTGTCTAGTGGTCTACAGCTAGTTAGAAGTACAACCCTAACAAATACAACTAGTTAACTATAATTACAATTTACTTATTGGAGGCTATGAATTTTTGTAGGTGGTAATTTCGGAAGAAGTTGAGAGGCTTTATTCTCACCAGTAAACTTTCTGTCTCAGCTCCTTGCCTGGGTACTGTGGCGAATTAGGCAAACAACAAAATAAGGGTCATGTCGCCCCAAAATAACCATAGAAGCTACGAATGGTTCCAATAAATATTATTCTATTTTTAATGAGTTTTATTTCTAACTGCCTATCGATAAAAAGTCTTTTTACTGTAAGGTATGTAAGTGAGTATTAAAGCTTTTTACCCTTAAAAGGTACCTCGATTTTTCTCAAGTGTCATCAATTTTTTTTCAATGAAAATGGTAATTTAGTGTGCTCAGACATCGAACCCGGATCTTTTAAACCAAAACTGCAATTCTACTAAGTCACGGGGCTATTTTCAAAAAATATTTTTATAACTTTTTATAAAATATGTCACGATGAGCATAATAGTCGCAGAAAACAGATTTTAGAAAGTAGTTTTACATTAAGCAAACTGCCACCTGCATAAAATATACAGGAAAACTTTAGTAAAGGAATTCGCAATTATAGCAGCTTGGATATATACTGTACGATTTACTTCTGAGTAAATTAAAATTTAATTACATGGGAAAATTATATCTGCAATTATATACTGTGTACTACTCGCTGTTACAATATTATACGCAGCAGTGAATTTATCAGAGATTTCAGAGTATTTCATAGAAGAATCCTTAAATAGTTTTAAAATCGCTTGCAGCATTTTTTTAAAAAATTTATATAATGATCCCCATTTAATTAGGATTTAGTCATTGAATTTTCAACGTGCTAAATACTTTATGTAAGCAATTTACGTGTATAGTATGTATACAATTTATATTTTTGTAAGTAAGGAACTAGAAGTATCGGGATCAATTTAAAAACGCACAAAACAAATGAATTTTATATGTTTTTAATGTATAATTTATTGCTAATTGAGAGTTCGGTTTTAGCATGCACGATGTTTCCAATTTGCACTTTGCAGGAACTAAGGAACCAAAAGTATCGAGATAAATTTAAAAACGCATAAAACAACGACTGTGTGAAACAATTTTCAACGTCCTAATATTCTAACGTTATTGAACCAAATTACGAACTTAATTTTTCCGCCATTATTTCGATGTGTATCTCCTTTTTTGTGTTTTTCTTTATAAAAAAAAATGTTTTTCAAATGAAAAATGTTGGAAATAATTTAATGTATATGCCATTAATAAACGTCGAAACCGAAACAGTCGATATCAATTTAGTAAATTGAGACTGATCACCTTTCCTTTGGAGGTCTGTGCAAACCTCACGAGGCCTCCAGATACGTCAAGATGTCAAGAATAGCAACCTGCACGATTGTTTATCGTGAGCCTAAATATTTAAATCGAAACTTTTTATACTTAAACCCACACAAATAGATGGATTTTTGTATTTTATTTTAAAAAAAAAGTTTTTTTTTAAATTTGCAACAACAAGCAATTTATTTTATATAATTGGAATTTTTTATTTAAATAATTTGGTTTACATAAGTGGCATTTTTCCTTACATAATTACAGCATCGTCGTCAAAATCTTGTTTTTTTACGATCCAACAAAAATTTGATCGCACGAGCGTTTTATTACCTCCCCCGTAATCTTTCAAAAGTTTTTTTTTTAGTATTATTGAAGTTCCTTTTTCTTTTATATGCTAAATAAACATAAAAAGAAGAATAAGTCCGATTCATGGGCCATGAATAAGCTTTTTGTGTTCAAATTTCACCCATGCCTACTTCCTGCACACAAGTTTTTTTATGTTGGAAAATTGGGGCACAATAATTACACCAATTTCACTCCATATCACAAAAGATGTAAATACAAATTTAAATCGTAAATGTCTGATTTGAATTTAATCAAAAAATAAATATTTAACGCGCTTTATCAATTTTTGATATCTTAATCTTAAAAACCTTAAAGTCATCGCGAGTTTTAATTTTTTTTTGAAAGCTTTAATCTTATTCAAATTTGCTTTAAAGTTAAAACAAAAATTTTGTTTTCTTGTAATATTTGATAAACTAGAAAGGGATGTATATGTAGAAACACATCAACGACATGAAGTAGCAAAGTTAGTTGGTTTTCGAGTCCAACCCAGTTTTCTGGAACTGGCATAACGCCAACTGCAGAGGTTTATTGGCCCTATGTAATTGATTGGCACATTTTATACAAGAAATTCGCTATAATAAGCAAAATTAACCAAAAGAATAATAATTTTTTTCTCGTATTCAATCAAAAAATAATATTTTTTGTGTTTTCAATCAAAAAATCAAAATTTTTCTTCACAAAATTTTTTTTTGCGTATTAAATCACAAAATAATTATTTTTCATCCATATTTAATCATTTTGAACCCTCAGTGAGATAACATCGTTGATAGATCCCAAAAAGGAACAAAATTAATCGCCTTTTTTACATTGTCCACGTTACAAATGTGAAAATTTCAAAGTTTTCGCGAGAAAAAACGTGAATTATATCTTGAAACTTTTCAGCTTTTCAGGCAGTGAACAATAAGTCATTACGGACGATGGAGAGAGCCGACGAGATATCAATTACCGAACTCGAGTGGAGACCAATGATAAGATATTATGTTTTAATTGAAAATTGCCTGCTTCTTACAGATCAACCGCAATAAAGATATAATTCCATTAAAACTAATCGACTTAAGTAATTGCCCAATTCAAAGTTTATTGAAACGCTTTTTTTTATATTTTTAGTTTTATTGCCATCCAATCCAATCCTAATCTTTGCGCACTAATAACCTAATAATGGGAGCAAAGTTTAATAACTTAATTCAATTTTTATATCCTTAAAAATTATTTTAATCATTTTGTGCATTTTTTAATTTGATACTTTTAGTTCTTTAAATCTACAATTTGGATACATCGCGCAATAAATTGCAATAATAATTTAGGATAGCATAAAATTATTTGTTTTTTTAAACTCTACCTACAATTTTCATAATCTTTTTTGAAAATTTAAAAATTAATTTTTCATATATCCATCAATTAATTTTTTTATTAAAATTTTGATGTATACGTAGCTTAACATGTTGTGAATACGAATATACAATTTAATCCTTTACCAGTCCAATAATGAATTGTGTAAGCAAGCAAAACCTGGGCGACTTCATCCGTGCATCGATCGCATCTGCAGATGCAGTTTTTGCAGAGATTAAAATGTTATAAAACGACTGTTTCGCCGACTTTAACGTTCATGAAAATAAATTATGAAAGGCGCGCGCGCGCGTTTATGTACATGTGCATGGGTATATAAACGCGCGTTGATCTTATAACAAATATTTGTACACGAATTGAAATGAAATTCATTTTGTTAACGTACACAAAACTCAAGTTACAATGTAAAATACACAATGATACATTGTTGCTATATTACGTTAATATATTTCAATGAATGTGATGTGAAATTAACGTTGTTTAAAAATTGCGGCTTTGTGTTTGCTGAAAATTATATGTTTGCGTTTAATTTTTGACTTTCCCGAAAAGGGAAGTATAGTAATCGGTTAAGCGAAAATCAAGTGAAAAACACTCAATTTTTTTATTATTTTGAGGCAAAGTTTCTCAAATACATATATGCTACATGTACTGTGTATGGACCCTCTCCCACACATAAGTGTGTTTGTTGCTATTAAAAAAAAGGATTATTTGCTGTCTGTACTGTTGTATAGACCCCCCACCCGCCCCTAAAACTGTGTATTAGTTGCTTTTAAAAATAAAAGTATTATTTGGTGTATGTACTGTTTTATGGACCCCTTACCCACCTCTATTAGTTTTTGTTAGTTCCCGTTCAAAAAAAAGTAAAAAAGCACCCACCCCTATTAATTTGTACTCGTTGCTGTTTTGAAAAATGGTACGTATCGTTTTGCGTTTCTCTTTTTTGCTATGGAGTAAAACACGTAATCTATTATGGCAGATGATATGAGGTACTCAATTTGAAGTTGTAGTTGGGAGGGTCGACATGTGCGCCATCTGTTTGCAGAACGGTTGTACATCTGGGCTCCGACCTAACAAGCCAGCGGAGATAATTGGAAAAGCCCCGAGAAGAAATAAAACGAACCGTCCGCGCGAAAACAGCAGATCCAATAATCCGAGATTTGGTTTTCGCGTCGGCATAAAACGGCGCGCCGCACATTTCCATGATCTGGACGTTGGCGCACGTCGTCTTCCAACGCGAAAACTTTCACTCCGAAACAACTTGGGCAACTAAGCATTATCATTTGAGCAAAATTTCATCTCTCTCGTTCTTGACGTTATTACACTAATGATATTACATTGCGACAACGAGACACAAACATTTCACATTCGAAGCTCGAATTTTCCTCCTGGAAATGTGGGCGCGCGCGCGCCCAATTGTCATATTGCTTCCTTTCACATTCACAACCTACATTACATCTATTACCTCAACTACCTACTTTACATCCATTGCGCTTCCATTTCTTGAATTGCTTTTTACATTTCAAATTCCGTAAATATTAAATTTACAAGAAAAAAAAATGTTCAATTTAATAGAATATAATATTTAATAAAACAGGCAATTGAATATTTACAAGAACACAGTAAATTAAAACAAATTCATATAGGAAACACATATTCATATAAGTAAAGCACTTTGTGTTATGTGCAAATACAGTAGAACCTCGATATCACGAACTAGAACGGTCGAATGGGTCCGTAAGAGCCGTAATTTTGAAGGTAGTTAAATAAGAAGGACCTGTATCATAAAATAGGCAATTTCAAAATGTATACCCTGTCTTCGTTACCTTAAAAAAAGCAAGTTACTTTTAAAATCTTCTTACAAAGCTGCCTTGTTTCAAGTGAATAATCCCGCTCAAGTTTTTTCAATATAACTTCAAAATTTTTTCAATATGAATCACTCAAATTCGTCGACGTCGAAAAACTGACGGTTTACAATAATAAACTTTCAAACGCGAAATTAAATCGCTAGCACACAAAAATATCGAAAATTTTCGATAATTATTTTTAGAAAAGTTTTAATATTAAAAAAATAAAATGAAAACACGTGCCGAAAAAATTGACTGCACGAGTAAATTAATGCGAATCATTTCCTCGCGATTTTCATCCGCGCCATACGCGGTGTGGGCGGGGGTTGTAAAGGGAAATTAAATTAATATATTTTCTCCGCTCCCGCACACAATCGCGCGCGCGTTTTCCTTTACATACAGAACCAAGATTGATTTTCGTATTAATTTCCAAGAGCATTCACAACATTACTCGCGAGGGCTTGTTTTTATAATGTAGGTTTGTGTAAAAAAAATCCAGGCAGCGAGCACCAAAAAGGTGGAAATGAAAAATGGAAAGGGAATCGGATGCAATTTCATAGATGTAGCGCAAGAAATTTAATAAGAAAAATTCTGTGTGGAATTGCAGATGTAAAAGAATTTTTTTTGTATTGCTAAAATTACATGTTTCGGAAAATATGAGAAATGCGCAAAAAAACGGCTTAAAGATTTGTAATCAGCGTTTAAAAACGTATAAAATTTCCAAAAATTTGAGGTTGAAACAAATATAAATACAATTTTATAATTTTTTTTCTTAATTTTAGTGTTACAATCGATTTAATAATCAATTTCCTATTTTTACAAATAATTTTGTTCGCAATGTTTTTTAAATTTTGTGCCTTATCATAGTGAATTTGATGATATTTTTGTGTTCGTAATTGCGGCGAATACACGTCGAAAACGGCAATTAAAACGGAATGTTTGTATGTTCGCTGGTTTAGTCTGCAGAATATAATCCAACTATCTGCAATTCTGCCCTGACATATTGTCAAGCCTTAGAGAGCGATTCAATTAAGGAACACGAAGAGATTATCATGATTTCATCACATTATTATCAGGCAGGAGACAGTCTAATCACTCGGCATGCCGATGTAAAGATCAATCTAAGGTTTAATTGAAATGTTATAACATTTCGTCTACATATGTGAAATAAAAAATAAATCGACTTTTAAAGCTCGATTGGATGTTCGAAAATCGAGATTAATTTCAATACGTCAGGAGACAAGTGCTATCTTGCAAATTTAACATTAATAATATTTGCGATTTAAATATGTTGTTACCAAATAAATTTGCTATACTGAGTATAAATATGAGCCAAATCAATACGCTGAATTTTTTTTAATCGACATTTAATTGGTTGGTTGTTTGAAAATTAAAATTAATTTCAATACGACAAAAAACAAGGGCTACCTTACAAACTAAACATTGGAAATTTTTGCAGTTTAAGTATGTTATTAAAAAATAAATTTTCCATACTGGGTGCAAATATAAACTAAATCGACACGCTGAATTTTTTTTAATCGACATTTAAAGTTTGGTTGGTTGTTTGAAAATCTAAATTAATTTCAATACGTCAAAAACCAGTGCTACCTTACAAACTAAACATTATAAACTTTTGCAGTTTAAATATGTTATTAACAATCAAATTTTCCATACTGGGTGCAAATATGAACCAAATTGACACGCTGAATTTTTTTAAATCGACTTTAAAAATTTAATTGGTTTTTTGAAAATCGATTTAATTTTAAGATGTTAAAAAACAAGTGCTATCTAACAAACTAGTCATTGGAATTTTTTGCGGTTTAAATATGTTGTTGCCAAATAAATTTGTTATACTGGTTGTAAATTCGAGCCAAATCGACACGCTGAATTTTTTTTAATCGACTTTCAAAGTTTGATTGGATGTCTGAAAATGGAGATTAATTTTACTACGTCAAAAAAACAAGTGCTATCTTACAAATTTAACATTGCAAATTAAATATGTTGTTGTCAAATAAATTTGCCATTACAAATTTAACATTGCAAATTAAATATGTTGTTGTCAAATAAATTTGCCATACTGGATGTTAATATGAGCAAAATCAAAAGCTTGGACGTGCATACGCGCCTCTTGTTCCTTGCTGCGTTCTAGTTTTATTAAAATGTGCGGCGGACGCGCTTATGGGATTTTTTGATGAAACGTAACTGTGGACAAACTACAACGATTAAATATTTTTAGAAGCAGCCAAAGCATTAATGCGCACACAAGACTACAAATTGAATAAAACAAGCAACTAAAAAATAAAACAAGAAACAAGGAAGTTAATAAAAGGTGAAGAGGTGATGCAGTAGAAAACAATATGAGAGAGTCGAGTCGATTTTTTCGCATTGTTCTCGCATTATTTTTTTCCATTTCATCAGCAATAACAAATCTATACTGCGGCATACACACTCACAAACAGGGACGAACCTATATAGTTATGTGCTATAGCCTGCAGGCTCGATAGAATATTATCTGAAATCTTTTGGTTTTCAAAGAGGTTCTCTTTTTTGTTGACGATTTCTATTCGTATCTAGATGATTACTCGAACAACTTTTTTTGTTCCTTCAGCCACAGCCATTTCAAACAATGGAATATTACTGAAATGACAATGGGGGAGGGTATTGAGTGCTTATAAAAAAAAAGCATTCTGATATTAAAACAACAATTAAATTTATTGCATTTTCTTTCATTATTAATAACCATCTTAATTAGATAAATTAATTTTAATTGAAATTAAAAAAAAAGTAAATTCGCTTCATCTATTCGGTAATAAACGATGGGTATAAAACGTCCGCAGCAGACCGCCAGAGGCAGGAAATATATTTCATGCAATGTCAAAGCCAAATAAACACAAGAACATTACGAGTAACACAAATCTAAATCCAAACAGGAATACATTATAAAGAGGGGCCATATATAACTTGAATGCAGCGCGCGAGCGAGACTTTGTCGAGGATCAGGGGCTTTTGGACAAGTTGACAAGCGAACACGCCTGACAGATTTCAAATCAATCAAGTCGTATCATTACTGCAACAGGACTGATTAAACACCCCTAATTTATGCGTAAAATGAGATGTATTTAAATTTATATTAATGGTATATGATTAAATATTAAAAAAAAATGCTATGCGTTTAAGTGAAAACTATTTGGCAATTTTTGAATATTTTATACGTTGTTAAACGCTGATTACAAATCTTTAAGCTGTTTTTGCGTATTTCCTATATACGAGCCTAAATCCTGCAAGGATATAAAGTATTCTGCTTGTTAGGGTCATTGCTCTACGTGTACCGTCAGCTTCCCGCTACCCAGCGAACCCACGAAAATTTCCGCGGACGACATGGAATTTGCAGGCAGCGGATCACTTGAGTACCTTTTATTCAAACATAATTAATTAATTTTATATAAATATACGCAACCAATCAATCAGTTTAGGCTATGAACTAAGAATACTGCAAAAATAATAAAATTAATAAAAAATATTCCTATCGAGAGCATTATTGCATCAAGGATAAAGAGCATTGCACCTACAGAAACTTATTCTTTTATAAATAAAGCCTTAATCCTTTAATTTTAAAGACCATAAGGCTTTAAGGATAATAAACTTTTTTTAAATGTAATTGTAAATAAATTCGCTTGTAAAAATTATAAATTATATTTGTTATGTGTTCTGCTTCTTTTATGGATGCAGAATGAATAATGTACACATAAAACTGTAAAAAGACTGTAATAACAAAGTGTGATTACAAGCAGAATGCGATTTGAATGTGCGCTGATAATCTTTTAGGGCAATTTCAGCGAATGCAGCTATATAGCTAGTTGATCTCCTAAGTGCACCATTATTATTCCTGACAAGTCAACAGAAGGAGGAAAAATCGTAAGAAGAAGTAATATTCGATTCTAACAGCGAACAATATAAGATCGTCGTTTATGTGCTCGTGAGAGTATCCACTTTTATACATCGTACGCCATTTGTATCTATCAGTATATTGACATTTAAGGACTTTTAGGATTCGTAGTCCGGATGAATTTGCTGAAAATAATGTCCGCGTCGTCATCGTGGCTCGCAAGCTGGAACGCTGCGTATTTTTCGTCTGAAAAAAATTGCGCTGAACGAGCATTTCGCCAGTTGTCACGAGGATATAATAAAATTCGACGTTTTATATAAGATTTTTAGAGGGATGTATATGTTTTGACAAATGTCTTGAAATAAGGAAAATGCTTTGTTTTATTTTGGATTAATAAAAATATTTTCTAACACAAAATTGGTAGTAAATTAACTGCAAATTTTGCGATATTTTTTGCATGAATTTACTTTAAATTTTTACATGATTTGGGAAATTCAATCCTTAATGACATCCTAAAATGTAAAAAATATCCAATGTGATATTTTAACATAAAAATTATTTTTAAAAATTTTGTCAAAAATTATTTTAAAATATGTGTGAGGAAAATTAGTGCATTTCCCACAATTTTTACGGTATCGATTTGGTTTAAATTTTAATGGGGTTTAGGTAATTTAATCTCTAACAAGATACTAATATATCAAAAATGTTCAATGCGCCATTTAGGCATTAAAATTATTTTAAAAAAAAATTGTGATTATTTTAAAATATATTGTGGAATGTAGCTGCATTTCCTTCAATTTTCACCGTATTAATTTGGGTAAAATTTCGAAGGAAATTAGGAAATTTAATCCCTAATAACATACTAAAATTTTAAAATGATCCAATGTGCCATTTTGGCAATAAAGATATTTTTTATAATTTTGTAAAAAAATTATGATTATTTTAAAAATATAATGCAAAATATCTACAGTTTTCACAATTTTCATCGTATTAATTTAGTTTAAATGTTGACAGGATTTAGTTAATTTAATATCTAATAGCATACCAAAATGTTACAATTATCCAAAGTGTCATTTTGGCTCAAAATTTTTTATAAAATTAAATTTCGTTTGTATAACTGTATTGGAGCCCTTTTGTGGTAGAGAAGCCTTTTTTGTTCAATTAAGCGTGGCCAGCAAGTAAAGCTAATTTTAAGTTAGAAACGAAAATAATTCTCCCATTTGCAAACTTAATAATAAGACTTTTCAGCGTTCTTGCATTCGTTAATAAACTTTCAACTTGAGCAAAATTATTAAAGTATATTGTGCCCAATGAATATCAATGAATCAAGAAGTTTTACATAGAATTATGTATAAAAAATATATACTGGAAGCACAAATATATA
>JARJDX010044538.1:0-11345 GCA_030264735.1 Gymnusa sp. GC000175
AATTGGTACTCATATAAGTCCCACGAGAAGCTAGGAAGGGAGGTCCACTGCGCCAGAGCCTGCATACCGCAGTAAGGCTAAATACAACCGGAGGTCGCCAGGTATCCGGAGGTCACCATTCGAGACTAGTTAACGTGTAGCCATTCATCCTCTGGGCACGGTTGTTATACCACAGGATTACGGATTTTTTATCAAGGTTAGACTCCTTTAGATCCAGCACGTCTGGTTTCGCCAGACCTCGTGGTCTGGTTACTCACGGAGATCACTTCGTGAAGGGTGGCATCATAAATGCCGCGTGCTAGTCGAGGGATCGAGGATTTTACTCCTCCCACCCCGGCATCAGGATAAAATCCATAAGGATAAAATTCATTTCCCCGATCTCCTTTTATTTATTATTAACTCAATTGCTTGTTATTTGATTTTCAATACACATATTAGGTTTATTGGTTGTTTTATATTTATAACAAGATTACGTTAATACAGGACAATTGCACGCAAATAAACCTACTATATCTTTCTTCTGCGATTGTCTTTTCTGCAAACGTTCTAGGTTTGCTGGCGTCATTTTCATTTACATAATTAATAATACTCTTTTTCTTTAACTTAGCGAACCACTTCCACCGAAAAAAACCTCAGCAGCTGATCCCAACCTTGTTTTAGCAAAGAAAGTTGTTATAACATCATAGCAACAACTTATTTTGTTATACGTTCGGTGTACGTGGGTTTAATTATAACATTTTTGTTGCCAAATGACCCTTGTTACTCAAGGAAAAAGATTAACCATCTGTACTTTTATGTAAATATAAATATAATTTCCAATATATTTCCTTGACTGTACCAATTCATTCTGTGCTTAGAATCTATTTTATAATTATTCATTTTTGTCGTATGTGACTATACCTGCTTAGATGAGTGTTTAATGTTTTTTGAGGTACTACCACACTACAAGTGCTTCAGAGCGGGTATAGGTTTGACTTAATGTTTATGTTTATACACTATAGAAAAGACACTTAATAACATAAAATGTCTAACCGGATTGAGATGTACGATATGTGACAGTTGTAAAGCAAGAATTTTATTTTATCGAAGACTTATAGAGCTATCTTCAATGTTGTACGCTTTCATGTGTCAAGTATAAAAAAAATCATAATTCCAGCATATTATCACAAATCGAAACACTAAAGGGTGAATGTGTTACCGCTAATGTCTGAAATCTATTCATGTTGAATTGCGTAGTTAATCTTAATACTATATAAACCTTTTAATTAAAGTCCAAAATAAATAATCTTCTGGACTCTAACTAGGTAATGTTGATATCTACGGACACAGAGTTATTATATATTGTTCATAAAACAGTTTAACCCTATAATTTCTAAGAAAAAATTTTAATTGAAGGGTAATGTACTAAAAAAATCGGTCGTTTCTGGAAAAACTGCTACCAGAACTAAAAACAGTAGGGCTAAAAGTAAAATGGTAAAAAAGCTTGGTGATGTTACGAAACACACAAGAAGATCCCAGAGAAGAGGGCACAGAGGAACAGGTGAAAATCACACGCTAAAAAGGGTCAAAAAGCTAAAATATCTTGGGTCTGACATACCAGAGAAACTACAAAGAAGACAGACCACAAAAGATAGAATGAACAACGCATTTGAAACTTCGAAAATTATTCTACCATTTATACAAAAGCAGAAAATGCCATGGGACGTGAAAAATTCATCTACAACACGGTAATAGCAACAGCTACTATATATGGCCTAAAAGTAACAGCTGTAATAAAAACAAACAGTATAGCGGTAAAAAATATGGAAAGGAAGATCATTAAACTACTAAACCCAGAAAGCGCATCCCCAACAACACAGCTGCTAAATGGAAAATCGATAACCAAAAGTAAAAGATGTACTAAATAATATATTAGGTATACATACAATAACCTATTGCAGGAAGCAAAAGCTCTAAACTGGGAACAACAAAAAATAATGAAGGCCGTGTTTTACTTGGAATAATACGCTAGAAAAAACCATACTATGAAGAGGGATTTCAAAAAAAGACTGGCAGGAATGAGCAAAAGATAAGGCAAGGATAAATCTGAAAGTAAAGAACAATAGGACCAAGTGGAATCCGAAAATTAAAATGGAAATAAGTGAATAGAAAATTATCCAAACGAAAGTGTAAAAGCGAAACTAACATAAATATAGGAAATGTAGTATTAGAAATGCATGCTGAAATAGAAATATAACTGTTCGCCGCTTGGCTGGTGTTCCGGTCAGCTGGTTCGGCACTACTAAAAGCATGGCGGCTCTCTAGCGGTGCTGTACGCGGTGTGAGCGTCAGCAGTTTCCAAACGCTAGTTAGCTTAGCAATACCTGATCCCTACAGGCATAAGGTTAGCCAGGCGTATCCTGGAATGGTCACAAACCTTGTTCCTGACGTATATCACGAATCGTATTTCGAAGTTATGTCAGCCTTCAAGGGACCCGCTTTATGTTCAGTATGTCGATCTCGATGTCGAAAAATATCGGTCGTTGATTGAATATGTTAAAGATTTTAAATTCATGAAACGATGATCTCCAAGGATTGCAAACTTATGTAGCGTTGATATACTCCCTATATAAGGATCTGAAAACACATTAAACCAATTTTCTGCAGAAACCAAACAGAAAAATACCATTACGTGTTTTCTGTAAAAAAAAGGTTGTAAAACCTAAAATATTTTCAGATTTTAACTCATTTAACCAAACGAGTAGAAAAAGTAAAAGTCGGGTAATGATCACATGTAAATATACTTTCCATCTAGATGGCGGTGCCTATAAATGCAGTATGAGCCTATAAATACAAATGAGTAGAAATTGTGGAGCAGTTTTTGAAAAATCAAGCAGTCCTGTCGAGACTATGTTAGGATGTCCTGTAATGACCTTTTTATTTTTAACATTTATGAATTAAATCTGAAGAAGATATACGTGACTTTTAAATTCTATTAGAAACAATTGGAACTCACACCTGTTGGTATTGTAATATAAATATTTATATACCTTGCAGAATATGCAGAAGTAACATAATGACAATAGGCTTCTCGTAGGGCCAGAATATCAAAATTATGATTGTGGGTTAAAATGTTCTAAAATAAAGTGTGCATGCCCAAAAACTAATAATAAGAAATATTCTTAAGTTATTTCTATAAATATTCTAAAATGTTTTTAAATTTGAGTACTAATGTTTATTCATATGAATTTAAAATCAACTTTCTTTGTTTTCTGTGATTTCCTCATATTAGAAATTAACTTATTATTTCATTTCTATATGTTTAGATTATTCTTGATGTTCTTTGTTATTTTTAAATCTTATTAAAAAGTTTCAAATAACTTAATAATATCAACATTAACGTGATTTCGAACTTTAGAGGTAATGATATATGCATGGATTAGAATTATTTTCGACGAAAAACACGACATTGGAGATGTATGTGATTAAAATTAGTCTTAATTCTAAGGTAGCATCACTTGTTAGCCCATTTAGGAGTGAACTAACTATTTCTTCTTTTAGCACACGCACATCTTTTATTGCTTTTATGAATAGTTTTGCTTCTATTTCCTTCTATTTCTATTATCAGGAGCTTTTATGGAAACTCTAAGCTGAATCTTTTCTTAAGTTTGGATTAAAATAAATACCAGTCTGTAAGTTTTTGTAGCGTTGGTCTTTATTCTTTTTTAATGATATTTGCATACAGATTTAGTATTAAGATGAGTGATCAGAGATAATAGAAAATTTCTCTTTAACTTCAATGTAGTTGCCTGAGAAGTTTATTAAGGCGAAAAATCTAATTGGTCTGGTGTTTTGGAGAAGTCAGTGGATCAGTGCATTGGTTTTACTTATGAGATAGCTTTACAGTTCATTGTTTTCAGTGCATTCTTCTTCCTTGGAGTTTGTTAAGTTTCAGTCCCATTCTTAATATAAATTAAAATAGTATTTCACAAATTTATTTAAGTTATATTCATGCAAAAGTCCACAAACACATCGTTAATGTAATCAAATTTAATACTATTACTAGTCGATGTAGGAAACATGTGAACATTTTCTTTAATATTGTGACGTGGGACTAGCTTTCTGAATTTATACCCAACGTACAGGTTTAAAAGTATTTACATGAAATTAAAAATATATATATATTAAGTCCAAAACAATTATTTATTTGTTGGTTCACTAAATTTTACATACAAGTTACATACCAAGTGGGTAAAATCTTCTCCAAGTGAGATAACATAGCGCCTAATCTTCTTGATGAAATTATGTGTAACTTATTTCCAGTCCTAGTTAAAAAGTTTGTGACATGTGTTGATTGTGACAAAAACTAACACCCTGGCTGTGTGTTAAGAATTTGTGGGACTTATGTTGATGATAATTCTAAAATAATTGCTGTTCTGGAGTCACCAAAGGTAAGGTTATTTCCAACAATAGATATATTAAAAACCAGTTTCTGTCTAAACTGGTAACATAACGTGAGGATAAAAATACAATTCTCAAGGAATTTATTTCTGTTTTATAGGAAAAACTAGATTTAAGCTAAGTCACTCCTAAACAGCATATTAACTATAGCAACATCTGAAAATTGGTAAATCAGATCAAAGTAAACACACAGAATAAAATAACTCCAAAACTCCTAAGCAAAATGTAACTTTAGTGACAACCACAAATCGGTGGATCAGCAAGTAAACACACAGACTAACAAAAATAATATAACTGCTCAAAATGTTAAAACAAGCAACCAAACCAACATTAAATTTAATATCCCTGCTAAGCCAAAAGCACTTTAGCTATAATTGGCCTTAGGATATAACCCTAGGAATAGTGCAACTAATTCACATCCAATTCGGAAAAATTGGTTGATGCCAATTCCAGTGAATGGATACCTGTAAACTACAAAAAGAACCTACATAAAACTAAAGTCGTCAGAGGTACCGCAAACTGAGATAAGGATAATTTTAGTGCAGCTATACAACGGACGTGGTTTCATGTTGGAGGTGCTAAGCTAGACTCAAATATCGAAGAAGTCAAAAATACTTATCAAAGAGGTTACAGCTCTGAATTTATTGTTAAGAAATTAGAAAGCAAATACACTAAAAAATCTTTTTTTTATTGGTGCGTATATGAAACTACTAGTTGAATAAATCACAAACTTGGCCATCTGGTATTTTTGTGCAAGGATTCTCATTTTTTTGGAAGAGCGCCCAAAACCACCCAGGCAACACTTATGGTATCCCCGATGGAACCCCTATAGCCTATAGACGACAACGCAATTAAAGTGATTCATCTAAACATAAAAAGTGTGCGATTTAAAAGTAACTGTGTTTTTAAATAGTGTAATTTTTTTGTGTATGCGAACATTGGTTAAAATTAGAAGAAATTGACGCCTTTGTATTCGAAAATTATGCCCTTGTAAACTACTCATGTAGAAAAACACGAGGTGGAGGTACCGCAAAAAAACAACTTTATTTAAAATGGAAAATGTGTGTTAGCTCAAGCTAGTAGCAATAGATTAAATTTTTGAATATTGAATCGCCTCCCTCCTATTAAATGAGAACAAATATGTTTTCATTTCGCTTTACCGAGCGCGCCCTTTGAATGCGCAAATACATTTACAGAAAAATTGAATGAAATTTTAAATGCATTGTATAGCAAATTTAAATACATAATATTTTGCAGCGAATATTTAATAAGTGTAATCAATCAATTTTTAGACACTCTTATCTTATATAATCTAAAACAAACAAACAAAAAAGCCACTAGCTCCCAAACTCTAATATAAAATATTTTCTGTAATTGTAATTATTTTAGAATGGTGGTAACTGAAACGGGATTATCCGATTATTTAGCTGACCATGACCTTCTAAGGCTATGAATAACAAAACTTAATTTTAAATTTCAAGATTTTTCTTGGGTTTGACGAAATACCATGTTTTATTATAAAAGACTTGGCCCAAATAATAAGTAAACCTCTAACAGTCCTAATTAACCAATGCTTGAAGGAGGGTATCTTTTCCGAATGCCTAAAAGAAGCATGAGTTGTCCCAATTTTTAAGAAAGAAAGTAGAGACGATTTAACAAACTGTCGACCTATTTCTATACTATAAGTTTTTCCAAAATTCCTCTTAACACGACTAACTAGCTACTTTAATAAATTTTCTCTTCTAAAAAATACACAATTTGGTTTTCTAGAAGGCAAGTCCACCCTATATGCATCTTACACTAAACGCCGTATATACAGCGCTGGACAAAAATGATTTCACCATTGGAATCTATTTTGATCTATCAAGGGCTTTCGATACAATCAATTATGAAATTTTAGTCAAAAAAATAACTGCTTACGGCATTGTGGGTAAGGGATACGACATCATTGGCTCATTCATAAGAGGTAGGACTCACAGGGTAGTAAAAATTGAAAAAAAGAATATCGGAAATATCAAAACTAAATCAGATTTGGGTTTTATAAATCAAGGTACACTGCAAGGGTCAATACTCGCTCCCTTTTTATTCATTATTTTCATAAACGATCTAGACTTAACTCTCTACCAAATATCAAACATAACTTGCAAGTACGCGGATGTTATATCTAATTCAAATCTAGAAAATTATATCGATTCGCCAATTAAAAAATGCAAATGTGGTGCAGTAACAATGAAGTTACCTTAAACATTGATAAAACTACTGGATTGATATTTCAAAATCCTCACTTGATGTCAAACTTTCCAATCAATTTAAAGCTAAATGACAAGCCTATCAAAATCACTTAATTATTACGCTTCTTTGTGTTTAGTATGTCATTTAATATGAATTGGTCTGATCATGTTGACAAAACTTGTGGAAAACTTCATAGTGCTGGTTTCGCCATCCTTTCAATTGTTCAAAGTTCAAAGGAACTAGCTAATAGTCGAGGTCGGGTCGCTGCGACTGAGTAGTGCTAAGGATTTGGAAAAGTGACGAGCCTCAAGAGACTGATTGATATGGAGGAAAAAGAATGAAGCATTGACGTCACAAAGTAAATGAGAATAGATATGGAGCCATCTATTATGAGCCCAACCCCACTCATTTATGTTACGCGATACAGGTGGCCCCACATCACAATATTTTGATTTATTTTAATGTTTTAAAATTTAGTAAGATGATCGTAAGTATGTTTTAAATACAAAAGCTTGAAAATGGATATATACTCAAAAATCTCGATTGCTAAAACTTTTGTGCTTACGTTTGCGCTTTTCGTTACTTTCTAATTAAATGTAAAAGTATTAATTTGCCATACAAGCTTTTGGTATGGTATCAACGCAAATCATCTTAGGACTTTTGTGCGTCTCCTATTTCGTCCGATAAGCATCTGCGTTGAGAATGCTTCCCGTTAAGGATTGCCAATTTCATGGAATTAATTTTAATGAAATTTTTAATCGGTTTAGTAATAAATTAAGTGCATTAAAAATGAAGTGTTCTCCACTCCGCTTTCCCATAAACACTAATAAAAACTTTTCCCAATTAAAATAATTAAAAAAATAATATTGCAATTATGTTTTGCAGCAACTTTTCGGTATATGTATTCTCAAGGATATACAAGGAAAAAACTAAAAATTAATAAAAGTGAACATCCATTTTCAGTTTACCGCTTTTAACACTTTCAGATCTTATAGAAATAATTTTTATGTTGTTTATAGTATTCGTTTAGCCTGTAAGGAGGACACAAGAAAATGGCTATCCGCTTGTTCTCCCCCTCTCTCTCCCCCTCTCTCTCTCACTCTCTCTCTCTCTCTCACACACACACGCACAAATACATCAAGCCAAAAATACTTGTGCAAAGGACCTTAAATCGTCGACATCTGATAAAATCTCAACTTTTTTTGCACTATTACTATACTTTTCCTTTCAAAAGAGTAATAAGTGTTTATTTCGTTTAATTAAATTAATTCCATTATTTGCAATATTTTCAATAAACTTTGCTACACTGCTGTATGTATTTAAGAATATAATAAATGCGTCTAAATCTTTCTTAATTTCCCGTCCTTTTTATTATTCCCTCTTCGTCACCCTAGCAACACTTAACCGTGTCAGAATCTTTATTCTCTCCATATTAGATAATCATTCAATCCTCACACCCCACTAATCATCTCCAGCACTTCATTACTTATTCATTTTAAAGTAAACATATTCTCGTTTATTCTCAACGCACCCTCATTCCTTCACAGCAGGTGCTTGTTTTGCACGACTTTCATCAACATGTCTCTGTTTTTGAGCTTTATACACTTTATCACTTATTTCCTTTTATCGTTTATGAACACATTAACTTTTTTGCACCAGTTGATAAAATGGATAAAAAATGAAATGTGCTAATGTTGGCACACAAGTGGGAGACAAGAGGACCGATGATCCTTTTAAAAGACTAAAATATAAATATAATTTTATTTTTAAATTAAATTATTTAAATAAATTTAATTAGGTAAAATTTATTAATTTCCTTCTAATTAGATATTTACTTTTACACACTTTTATATTTTACATTATTACGTAATCGGTAATCTCAGTTTAGATGCTTTATATAATTTACTTTATTAAGGTACTTTAAAGAGTGATTTATCAAGTATTTAGAAGAATATAAATTTATTTTGGCTTTAAATGATGTGATACATATATGCTTATATTATAACGATTCCTTGTTGAACGCCAGAAATAGGGTGTGGCTGCTGATATTATTGCCACATTCAGGCATATGCAACAACTTTAAAAACTAAATATTACAATGTAATAAAAGCAATTTAAAACAAAAATATGTAATTCAATAAAGGTATCATTCCCAGCACTTTAAATGCAATTTACTAATGAAAAGAACATGAATAATTTTAAGTAAGTCCAAAATAATTTAGTACTGGTTAATAATTTCTGTGAAGCTATAATGTTAAAATTAATGATCCAGTGATAATTTGTTGATGCATTTTAAAGTGGAAATAGTTAAGTAATCGTTGTAATCTTCCAAATTGGGATTACGGTATGACCAATTAGCTGGGAAATCTTCCAAGCTTTTGAAGCCTAAATTGTATTTTACTAAAAGTTTAAACTTATCCAGAATTAAATTCAGCACAACTTTTGATGGGTGGATCTCATTTCTCTGATAAACTCGTCGTTACTTCTTGATTTTATAGCTCGTTGCAACTTGTGATTACGTTCATTATTTTAATCTAGAGCATTATAACTAATTAATTGACTTGCAATCATTTCAGACTCCCAAAACCACAAAATTTAAGCGGATTACATTATTATGTTGATGGTCGTAAAAAAATTAAATTTAACAATTACATTAATATGTAAAAGATGGTGAAACGGGCAGCAGGTTTTCTGTATATTAATCGCTAGTATTAGAAATAATTTTATTGAAAATATTATCATAATAAAAAATTGGTGGTGTGGTTACCACACTACTTTCATTTTCGACTTTAGGACATATCCGTTGCAGTATGTTTCTTCAATTTCATGTTGAAATGTGTGTATAAAATTTAATTCTAAACACTTTTGTACTCTCATGTGTTTTTTATGAAATTAATAGTTTTTGAAATATTTTCAAAAAAAACGAAAGACCTCACCAATAAACTACAACTTCCAGTAGGTAGATAGAGACTGTCTATCTTGATTTCGAAGTTACGTCTGTATGTATCATAGACATACATACAGACGCAACTTCGAATACAACCTTTTCTGAATGAAGGAGTCGAAAACAGATATTTCCGTAAAAACCATAATTACTATACTTGCTTTTACTTCGTAAATGAAAGTAAAATGGTGGTGTGGACTTTAATTTTTTAACGAATTTTAGATATATTCGTTACTTGGTAAAAATATAAGTATATTTCATTATTTATTAGCTGATTAGGTTGGCAGTATGTGTCTGCAATTTCATTTTGTTGAAATATATGTTGGTAATAACTCCGATGGTGACGTCCGTCACTTATTGTCAGCTGATTAAAATGACAATAAATGTGTGCAACTGAGACGTATAATTTCAATAAAACGAACAAAAATTGGTTCTTAAAATGTTTAATTAAAAAAAAAATGATAGGAGATTTTCAAAAAACGAAAATGGAGACTGTGTGGATTTCAGCCAAAAGTCACTGTGATCTCCAAATTTTTATTAAAAGCTTAAAGATGAATTTCCAAGATGATCAGTTTAACCGTCTGGGCAGTAGGAAGGATACAGGCACACAAGGCTTTTTCTGATAAGTGGAATCGAAAACGGATATTTCCGCAAAAATCTTGATTTCAAAAACTTTCGCGATTACTATATTGAAGTAAAACGGAATATTAATTTAAAACATATAAGTACAATTTATTTTGTTAAAATATTTTATATAATTTATTTAACTTTTATGTGAGATTTAAGGATATAATTTTATAGGTTTTATCAAATATGTTGTTTGTAAAGGGAGGGTCCAAAGAGGCGAATTTCTTTAGAATTGGGGCAAACGGTTGGATTGGGGTAGATAAGAGGAGCAATACGAAACATCCCTGTGTTCCCATGCTACCCTCTTAGAAATATGGAAAGATCGATAAAATTAAAAGTGGGCCAGTTACACAATTATTTCAATAAATCATAGGCAACGGTTTTGAGGTTTTATAACTGAATTATCCTTATACAAATTTTTTTTTTATAAAATTACATTATTATCGTAAAAAAAATCGAATACCGTAAAATAAATTATTAGAAGAGCTCAGTTGAAAGAAAAATTTATCAATGTCGAATTGAAATTTTAACTATAAATCTTGCACCAAGGCTTATTCATGTATTGAAAATTATTTGATAAATATTTTGAATTGAGTTGAACCAATAACAATTGCAACGACAAAAGAGCATCTTGTTTTGCAAGGATAAAATAAAACCAGTAGGTTGGGAAGATGTTGTCTAAAGTGATTGATTACTACGGGTATATAGGGTTCGGGTTAAAGAACTCACGCCCTCTCTAACTGAAGCACTTGCTTCATCAAAGAATTTCCTTCAATAATAAAAAACTTTAATGTTGTTAGATCTATCAGGCATTACTATTATTAATTACATGTTGATAAATGTACAAAAATATTTTAGCAAAAGTTTCTAACTTGTTTCAAAATTAAAATGGATATAAAAGAAGCTAGCGTTTAAAGTTTATTTCGCTTTAAAGTAACTGGTTTAAATGTCTAGTCTAGACTATACTTATCTACACTTTTCAAAAAATATACAGGGTGTATCAGTTTTAACATTGAAAATTTTAACACAATATTCTCCTTAACATTCTGAGTTAAAAACACAATGCATATATGCCTCTTACTCGCTTCCTAACAAAGATACA
>JARJDX010044587.1:0-21831 GCA_030264735.1 Gymnusa sp. GC000175
GGTCGCAACAAGTGCTATTCGACGCTTTTTTTAAAAACATAACCGAGGCCGCGTTTGGCGTTGCGACGCGTTTTAAGTTTGGAAAACAAACGACGATATCTCTAAAACGGTATCTCTAATCAAAAAAAATTTAGTACTTTTTTGTAGGGCGTCTAAAAGTCTTCTGACTCAAAAACGTCAAAACCCCGCATGTCAACTTATTTTATTTATCAATTTATGGGACGTGTTAGGCATATTTTGTACAAAATTGTGGACTTTTGAAAATAAGTTCTAAATTATTTTGTGGAAATTTTTTTTTTCGCACACATTTTTTTTATAAAATATATGTTTGCAAGTTGCAACGGTACAAAATATTTTCAAAAAAAATTTAAATAAAATTTTCTATAAAATTGTCACGGGCGATAGGCGCAAAAATACTTTTTCAGAGACTGTACAGTACTTTGCTACAAGACAGCGCTGCCACTCCCATTTTTAAGTGGGAGATACTTCTGCGCATCTATAAGACGTCTGCCAGCTAGACTTGGTCAAAGTGTACATATATTTAAATGATTTTCATTAAAATTTATTATTCTGCTTTAACACAGGAAATTTACGTCAAAGTTTAATAATTTTCAATAAAAATTTTGATCATTTAGGCCAAACTCAAAAGGTTTTCTAAAAAAATTGGTAATTTTTGTCTTGCTTGCGAGTTGCGATGATTTTGTTTAAAGTTTGATTGAGCCCTATTAAAATTGAAATAATTTGGGCGCTTTTTCTCAAAAGTTAAAATATATCTATACGGATTTTGATCAAATTTGAGCTTTTTTTCTAAAATCAGTATAAATTTGGTCAAATTTAACTAAATAAAATAGTAACATCCCATTAAGGAAAAAGTTAATAATAATAATAATGAGAGGTAATTATTTTATTTTTAAATTTGAATATCGTTACAATTAAAAGTTTTAAAAAGTAATTTTTTCGTAATATAATTATTGTAATTAATTATTAATATTAATAATTATAATAAGTGTTTTTTTGACGGTCTTTCAATTTTATAATAAAATATAATAAAGCAAAACAACTTGCAGTTAATTAATGCAACTTTTAAGTTGTTTAAGAAAAATTTAAATTAAAAAAATTAAGCAACACGCACACTTTATAACTTGTGTATTTTAATTATTTTGTAAACGCTAATAAATTTTATAAATTAAAACCTTTCGCTGGTTTAAAAATTATTACAAAAATTTTTATATCAATAATTTTATATATTTTAATCATAACTAATGTAAAATTTAAGAAAAAACCGTTAGAAAGTCTCATATTACACAATGTGAGTGGGGAGAAGAGTATAAATTATTCTACGTGAGGCGTTTGGAATTTTCTTCATTTTAAAATGACCAAATTCGGTTTGCTTTCATATAAGAAGTTTGTACGAGATTAAAAAAAAAATAATTACAATGTGACATTTAAATGGCGCATACATAAAAAATAATCTTTCATGCGATCTGTGCAAATGTCATAGCTGCTATAATATTTTTATAAGATTTTAGCTTCTCTAGAATTATATCCTTAATAATTCGTATCGTAAATACTTCCAGAAACTGACTGTAATGAAGATTAATAATATTTAGTTTGCATTTTTGCAATATTGCAAACATATTTTATCATTTAACCTCAAAATAAACTTATCATTATTTATTAGACACGTGGAAATATTTTTATAAATTCTTTAAATTCGCTGACAAAAAATGTCAGCAATTAAAAGTCGTCGCATGGAACATTTTTCTTAACAAAGACTAAAAACATTAATTTATTATATAATTTTTCATTCATATTTTTTAATAACTTTATAACACATTTTTATGCATTTTTATTTTCCCGTAAAAGAAAGTATGGTAATCGGGCATTTGTTTTATTTCCATGTCTGTCTGTGTGTGTGTGTGTCTTTATGTGTTGACAGCCATTTCTTACCTACAGAATTTACGCTTTAGATAGGGACGTGGTGGTTTGGATCACCGCCATTTATCATAAATTGCATATAGCAATTATAGCATAGACATAAACCAACCTTTTTGGCTCTAGTTTGGAGTTCTCCACTTACCGCTTAGCCTTTTGTTAGACCGTTTTCAGAAATTTATTAGCATCTCTCCTTTTACATCACCATGCCACATTTTTCTATGATGTTTCTTATGTGATTTTCATCCTTTGTTTCATCACTTTCGCCTATAATTATCTATTTGGAATTTTCTGCATCGTTTTTTCAAGCACACCTCTTCCTTGCTTAAGTCGATAGTAGAGATGATCTTTAGGGCAAAGGGCTTTCAATGTGGGATGATTCTGTAATTTGTTGCGTCATAACACATCAAGCTCTTCGCTACCGATGGGGATAGGATGATTGCTACTTTGTTTCTGCTGTTGTTTTCGAATAACTTCATTGTTTTAACGTTGGATTTTTAAAATCACCAGTATTATTATTTTTTCATAATAATTTATTAAACATTCAGGATTAATATAAAATAATATTTGCAAAACACATTGTTGTAAAACCAAAAAAATAAAAGAATTGTTTTTTGTATTTAAAAAATTTAAATTTAATTTTTTTTAGTAACGAAATTGCGCATAAATGCTTGTAAACAAAAAAGTATATATTCAATCAAATACAAATATTTCATTGATTAACATATTTTCGATGGAATGTTGATCGAGCGTAAAATTCTGTATGAATTTAACGCCCCATTAATTAAATTGTTGCAAATATTTCTAATTATTGCAGCTGCAAATCATTTAAATTAATTTTATCATTATTATAAAATAATTAATATATTGCGTTTAAGCAATTATATTTTAAATGATAAAAATAGAATGTGCAATAATTATTTTTATTTTGGAATAAATATTTACAAAATTTTATTTTTTTTTTGACATAAATAAATTTGAAATTTTTGAATGATACAGTTGGGACCCGAACCCGGGTTTTCACGGGAGACCCGGGAGTCTCCGATAATTCCAAAATTTACTTAAATTACTGTTACTTATAAAGAAAAAAATGGAGGTGTGGTCACCACACGACTTTCATTTACTAATTTGAGATGTTTTTTGGGTTAACTGAAAAAATGATAAAAACAAAATTAGTGTAAAATTTATTTTTACACACTTTTGTACTCTTATGTTTTTTTTTTCTTAAACTAAATAGATTTTAGAAATATTTGCAAAAAACCTGAAAACCTCACCAATAAACTACCACTTCCTGTTTTTGGATTTTAGCCAAAAGTCACTGGGACCTCCCAATTTTTGTTAAAACCTTAAATTTGAATTTTCCGGACGATCATTTTATCGGTCTGGGCTGTAGAGAGGACACAGACAGACAGACAGACAGACACACAGACAGACACCACTTCGAAATCAACTAGTAAAAATACACTTTATTTTTTATTTCCAATTTTTATCGTTTTGGAGACCCACGTCATCTAAAGAGCAACAATATTTTTCAATAAATTCACAATTTATTTAACTCACAGAATGTAAAGAAAAAATACCAACAAACACATAATTTTGTTTCAATTTATATTTCCTAGTGTACTTTATTGCAAGTTTTTTATATAGAATTTAGGTTAAAAACCTAATAAATTTCTATTACAAACAAATGTTTCTTGAAATTGGAGCAAAAATAAGGTGTATAAAATTGCGGAGTTTAAAGTTTTTTTCTTTGACATATTTGTTTGATGTGTGAATATCTATTTGCAGCAAATTGGTCGTTCATAAAAGCGACACGTCGCCGACATTTGTTTGCAAAACGTCTTTGACATGCCGTTTTTGTTTTTGAGCGCTTTATTGCAAATAAATTCGCATATAAAACACGCTGCATGAAAGCCAGAACTTATTATTGAAAAATGTTTTTTATGTATGAAATCACTCCAGTTTTTACATTAAAATTTAATTGTACTTTATATAGAAAGTTATTAGGAGTTATTGCCAAAAAAAAAATGGAATATGCTGCAATTTGTTTTTGTTACGAATTTAATGATCTTCTTCTGTTAATGGCGAACTTTTCTAGCGGATAAGGCAACACGAAAAGAAGAAGAGAATAATTTAGAAGCTTTTACGACCTAAATGTTCTCAGGGCCGTCTTATAAATTGTAAGGGCCCTGGATTATGGGTGTTGAACTTCTCCAAGGAGAAGTCAAGTCAAATTATTAAAATTAGGACTTAGGACCGGGTACCCTTTTTTAAGCAAAATTTGGGCCGTGGCCCAGACGAAAAACTGACCTGAATGTTCTTTCTTTTGAGTTTAAGTCTCGTAAATCTGTTTGTTGTTGCCAAAGCTTCGCTTACCCATCTTGAGCCACTGAGAGCCATCACCATTGTGTAGAGGGGTAGAGGGCCTGTAGTGGCCTAAGTAGTGGATGATGGAGATGGTGATGGCCATGGATGGCGTTGGGAGCGGTCCGACTACACACATCAATGGAGGCCAGCATGCGCAAGTAAGCTGCGCAGTGGCTAAAGTGACATGTCCACATCATGGGCCATCATTATTTCTTTTATCGCTCTCTTATCAGTGCCTGCTGATGTATCAACTATGTATGGCCCACTATAGCCCATTCCTGCACATCTAGAATGGTCCATCTAGATGGACCACTGTGTGGATGCGTCCATTCAGGCCATCATAATGGGCCATGATAATGATGACCATCGATGGCCCACAATGAGCCATAGTGTAGAGGAGCCATTACATTTTTTTCACTTCAGGTGACAATCCTTTGGGTGCCGCTCTTACCTGTTACGGGGTATTTAAACGCATCGCCTTATTTATTAGCAATAATAAATAACATTTGTTTTTCATGCATTCGTAAATTTATTATTATTATGCATTTTAAAATAATTCTGTTAATGAACCGCAGCTCAGTGGCTAGAGCCAATGTTGTATACCTGAATTCGTAACTTGTTTGAGCCCCTCGCCTGCGATATTATTCTGTGGACGTAACTTATTTAAAATATCTGTGTAAATATCTTTGATCTTACGTATATCTCTAAAAATTTAAAATACATATTTACTGTCTCGATGGCTGTATATTCGCACTGATTAATGCCACGAAAAGAGAACAAAAAGATAACTTCTTATTCATATCTGTGTATTTTTTTTGCAACCGTAATTTAGATAACATATTTGCAATTAAAATTGTTTATCAACAGTACGTTTAATGACACGAGCTGTTATTTAAGTTTTTAATGTGTTAATTAAAAATCAAATTATTTTTATTTAAATAATCTCTAAATATGTAAAATATGCAACCCCAAAGAAAGTAATTGAATTTTGATTGAAATTTTTAAAAATTATATAGTTGTTTGATTTTCGTTTATCAGACTGAACGCAACTTCCTAGTTCCGTACGGTCGCGTTTCCTTATTAAAGTATGCCTGCCTGCACACGTAATTCGCTAACGGATGTGCTAATTACGGAGGTGGCCTCAACGAACGACAATACTTCCATAAGCTAGCAGTTCTTTTCGTTTTCCTAAAGAGCTTAGACATGCAGACTGAGCATACATGGAGTATAGTATACGCGACATTAGAGAAGCATTGGGTGCCTTGCAGTGTAGAAAAGGTTAATAAACCTATCCCCCTCCGAGCTTCTTACCTAGTCTTACAACTAACTTAGACATGGCATTCTATTGGCCCACCAAAACACAACTAGCTTACATAAGCATGAAGCACTTCACGACGCGTAAAACAAGTAATTAACTACAGTAAACAGAAAACAAATCTCAAAAACATAATTCAACGGACATTAAACTTCTTCATTGATTTAATTGTAAAATTGCGTCGAATATTTTTAATAAACACGTCGGCATAAATTAAAGCAATAATTAAAAAATAACAATTGAGACTACATTATAAGCAGAGTTAAACAAAGGATGAATTACAATACAGGTCGCAAAAGTCGTAACCTATTTACTTTGGGAGGTCGAGTCTATCGAGCCTACAAAGTTTAGGTCGCACATTTAGCCCTGCACGGATGCCCCAATTCCACCGACCTGACCTTAACCGTTTCTAGTTTTCCCCGGAAAATGCAAGCGGAAAATTAGGTCAGACCCTGCTCAACTTCGCAACTCGATCCCTTGGGATACGTACTTGACACGTTTCCATTTTGCATAACCAAATTTCTTGAATTAGTATCTGCTTCTTATCAATATTTGCACAGAATTGATAACGTTTATTTTTACACCTAAAATGTAGATTTTAAAAGGCTAATTGATTACAACGTTGGTTCAATAAAGCTTAGCACTATTTTCTTATCTATTAGCGCAAGTTTATGTTTACTTAAAATCATTTTGCAACAAAATTATGTAAAGATTATCGAGTAATTGAACATTTTTGTGGTTAAAAAATATAACTTATAAAATAAGTTATGTAGAAAATTAAAATGGAATATTATTTCTTGCATCCAAAACTTTTTAACTTTTATTTTCCTTTAATAATTATAATTTTAGGGACAAAATTGTTGATATCCCCGAATAAAAAATATTTTAATTTAGCAATATTTTAATTTAGCTTTATTGATTTTTAATAGGTTAATTACACAAGTCATAAAATTTTTACCGAAAGAAGGATATAACTCGAAAGAATGTCCATGAGAGAATGGTAGTTGTGGCGCCCTCTTTTCAAATGAAATTTTTATGCAAGCAAATGATGAGTACACTCGTCCAAGCATCAGACTGATGTATTCACATCGTGGGCTCAAATTCCATTTTTTCATGGATGTTCACTATCAACTCCAAGAGATTTAGATATTGTAAATAAGCAGAAATATCAAAACAACTGATTTAAAGATCTCTACATATGTATTTGAAGACACGATGAAATCGAAAAAAAAGTTTGTAGGGGACTAATTGACTAATATGCGTACAGAAGTTTGCACTAAGAACTGGTTAACATCATCTGCCTCATTACTGAAGAGAATAGTTAGGGACATGGATGAAACCTCCAAATCTATTGGGTAGAAAGCGTCACTAATAACCAAAGTCCTGATATGTTCGAAAACAGCGGAAAGTTGCATGAAGAGGCTTTATTCTTGACCCACCAATGAATTAAGAATGGTAGTAGAAGGCACTTCTCAACAGGAAGAGCAGTGACCAGAGTTTTCCTGTGGTTTAGCATTTAATGGGTCTGAAATGACGGGAGATATCCACAAAGAAATAAGCGACGAAAACAGTTTTTGGCACGCGAAAGTTTTAATAATAGTAGAGCCGAACATGGCCAGGATCAGGGAGACCCCCCCAAGTGCTGTGCTGGCCCTCTTTCGTCACATAGGGTGGCTGGACGGGTAGATACACCTTGGGAGGAGGACCCCCCTAGAGGGGGTACAAAGGGCCTAATTAGGCCTAAGTGCTCTGGCCCCAGGGTCACCCTCCAAACTCAAATCCAGATTCAGTAGAGTACAGTACAGTAAAGTCTATAATGAAATGCCTACAAAGAATTATCAGCTAATGTAAGCCCCCACAGTTATGCCAAAAAAAAACTTTGTTTCAGCTTGACAATTTCAAGATGAATAAAGCCCATTTCAAGAAGTCAATTAATATTTCTTTTAAGAATTAAATTAAGCAAGCTCCATATGACGGCAAGCTCCATATGACGACAATCTCTTTCAAAAACTACAAAAAAAAAACACACGAGATGGCAAAGCTTTTTCTTATCATGGATACAATTACCATATTATGCTAAATAAATGATTCTATAAACAGGCAACAAGTAGAAATATATCTTACATCTAGCGACCCCGAATCGTCCCAAAGGAAACATATCAACAACGTTGAAATAAGTCAGTACTTTTTCTAAAACATGGAACGCGCGCATCTACGAAAATAAAAATAAAAACACGTTGATGTAATTTAACGCATTTTACTGAATTTTTGAAATTATAATAGTTACAAATGGGGGCCCAGACTCTAATGATACAAAGGGGGCGTCATACAAAAAGTTTGGAAACCACTCTACTAAATGATTACCAACCAAAATTTTTAGAGCTTGAAAATATTATGTTTATAAATTGGTAAGATTTAAAGTACTCTAAATATATCTTTACGTTTTTAAGATTTTTTGGGTCAATTGCTTTAAAATGAACGTCCATATTCTGTAAGATAAGTATACATAAGTATGCAACCCAATTGACAATTTATATAAAACAGGTTGTATCACAAACGTTTTTGAATTGTTTATCTAAAATAATTGCTGTATAATCTAGTTTAAAATATACGCATTTGCGAAAATGTGTGGTATTTAAAGACTCGAGGCAATAATTTCACCTATATGCATATATTAATTAAAGCCCATTCATTCTAACTACAGCAAAACAAAATCAGTGTGGGACACACACCACAGAGAAAACAAAAACATTGGCAAAAGTAGAAAAAGGACGCGTGGTGCTTTTAAATATCAAAACTTGTTACTCGCCAGCCTGGCAACAGTGCGGGCCTATGTTCGGGCTGGTGGAACTAAAACCGCGTCGCTAAGGATAGAGGTATCAAGGTCAAATATTTGCAAAGTACGCCCGGCATATATAGACAACACCTTCATAATTTAACTTTGTCAAAAATCTGATCAGGTTAACCACCTACGCATAAAAGGCGCAAAAAATTATTAATCACATTCCATAATTAAACTGTGTACCAACTTAATATGGCAAAAATTTATCTTTATCATTCAAATATGTAGTTAAAAGATTTAATCGCAATACTTTAAAAGTGCGCAATATTATTTAAAATTGTGAATGAATTTATGGCCAAAATTTGTAAATAAAAATGAGCAATATTATGATGAAGATTTATTAATAAAGAGCGTGATCAAAATTTGTGAATGAAATTACTCAGTATTATGATAAATTGTTGTAAATAAACATGCTCAGTATTATATATATTTTTTAAATTTTATTTCGGAAGTAAATAGAACAAAATTCGACACAATTTACGCATGAAATTTTCAATAACAAAGCGTAAATCAGCAATTTATATTCTAAGGACTTTCAAGAATACATTTCAATGCACATGATGTCAACTGCATAGCTAATATGCAATTTCACATCGGGGAACGCAAAAATAAAACATAATAAAATAAAACTAATAAAAATTTTATCTACAAATCAAAAAGCACCATAAATATTATTACTGTAACCATCACCTAAATTCTAAATATTAAACCAGTCATATATATATATATATATACATTCGCACATTGCGCTTGGATTGCTAGGAGCCAATATTTTTATAAATTCTTTTAGCCCATTATAAAGAAATTCCTATTACAAAATTTTTAATCATTTTTCTTGCCGCTAAATATTTTCCAGAAAAATCAGTTTTAGCGAATATATAATAACCTTTTGAGCAATAACGAAATAATGTACGTGACTAAAGCTCGGAGTAATATTATTTACAAACCATTGATTAGTTGTATAGAAGAAATATTATGATTCAATAATTAAAAATATTTTCTCACCCAAAAACGCGCTTCTTTACAATATCATTGTTGATTGAGTAATATATCAATCAACGGTATTATCTATTACCCGTGAACCTTTAGACCTCTTTCACAAGTAGATTCTGAATGCTAGATTCACATATCTTAGATTCAGCTTTACCATACGTTCATTGGAGCCTTTAACACGAATGAACAAAAGGCTAATCGCTTTGTGATGTATTTAGAAACAACTTTCCAGCCAAATGAAGAACAAGAAAACTGGTCAAATGGGAAGAAACAACCCCAGAAGAAAAATGCATTAGAGCAACCTCATGAAGTAATGACTAAAATTAAAAACATCAGCTCAAAAAAAAGCACCTGGGTTTGACCTAATCACTAGTGAAGTGTTAAACCGGTTACCAAAGAAAGTTATAGTTAAATTAACACAACTAACTAGTGCTGCCTTTAGACTTAAATTGTGGAAAGTTGCAGAGGTTATAATAAACCCACAACTCGGAAATCCACCTCATGAAACTCTTCGAAAAATTGCTGTTGAAAAGACTTAAACCTATTATAGAGAAAGAGCATATCACTCCAAATCACCAGTTTAGATTTAGAATAAAGCATTCGACTATCGATCAAACTCATAGAATTACCAATATCAGAGAAAAATGCAAAGAAATACTGTTCTTCCTCAAATTTTGGAATCCTATCTCCTATCGGTCACTCTGAAATAAAAGCTGTGGAGCTACAAGGGTCTAGTCCTTTACCTCTTATATACCTAGGGTGACATGCCAACATTAGAAGACAACACCATCGCTACCTCTATCAATGATTCAGGAATATTAGCATTAGCGGTAGGGAAATCAAACGGAAGTCACTAAAAATAGCAAATAGAATAAAAAAAGTCAGTTCATATAAATTTTACAAATACAGTTATCCAACACTTACCAATGGAAAGCGCACGTAAAAAATGACTTCAAATAGAGGAAAATTTACTGGCTGATTAGTAAAAAATCCAGCCTGTCTATACTATACAATATGGTGCACAGTTATGGAGTTACACCAAACAAAGCGATTAAGAAATAATACAAAGATTTTAGTACTACGGGGTATTATTAACGCGCCGTGGTACTATAGTGAATAGTGACCCCCATCGGGATCTAGGAGTGGAAACTACAGAACAAATAATTAATAAAGTTGCAAGGAGTCACGAAGAGCGACTACATAATCATGTCAATTTCGAGACTATCTAGCTACAGGACCACATAGGACAAGAAACAATAGTGTAATCAAAGATAAAACTTAAGAAACGAATACCTTATAAGTATTGACCTTTTAGCAGATTAAGTTAGAATAAAATTATTCATTGATCTATTGGGAATTAACTTTAAAACAGACGCCGTCTAGCGGTAGATCGTGAACTAAATCGAGTCAATTGACATTCATTCTATTCATATAGAACTCTTATGACAAATAAGGGTTTTAATTGTTAAATTTTTAATATTTTCAGTTTTGTGTAAAAACACACAAAAATACTCCTTACATTTGCCTGTAAATATTACTGAATGATACCAACCAAAGTGTCCATTGACAGATTGATCGCAGAGCCACCACTAGGTAGAGTTAATTCCCAATAGTTTATATAAATAAAAAAAAGTGGTACAAATGATTGATAAGTATGAAATTTTTTGTTGATATTTTCAATATTTTTTTAGAAACCAAACCCACAAATATGTGGGATATAGAGGGACCTAAATGAGATATTTCCACTAAAATTAAATATTTTTTTTGGATATTTACTTTATCAAACTATCGAATAAAGTAGTAACACCTCGAGGATGTTGATACTCGCAATTACGATAATTCTATTGATTTATTTACAAAGAAATTGTACACAACTCGCTATTTGGAATCGTGGTGTTTCTGAGCAACGCAAAAGGAGAATTATCTCTTGAATATACATATATGTATATCAGCAATAAACTTCCCTATTTTAAACTAAATCATTTATTAGATTCCAGCTAACCACGTGACCAATATGGCGGCACATGGCAAACCCCTCTGTCAAAACTGTGTATTGAGAATATCTTAATGTAGGTAAGATAGATACACCTCGAATAAATTAAAAATTATATATGAAATTGATTTCTAAATTTAAAGTCTGATTATCCATACATAAGCAATGTCAAGAAATCTTTTGTGAATTGTGACCTCCTGTTAAACTTTTTCAAGATGGAGGCCGAATTGCGTCTTGCCAACTTAACAGAAGGTTGGAATGGATATTATTTAAAAAAAAATTAACCAAAACAATATAAACTTTGACTACACACGCCAAAATTAAATTATTATCGCAATTTTAATCAAATTGTTACAAAATTAAAAGAAAATGTTTAAATTGGACGAAAATCTTTGCAATTTTAACCAAAATTATCCTGTTTGATTAAAATCATCTAAATTATGTTAAAAATTAATAAAAAATTGCAATTTTAAATAAAATCATATAAATTTTTTATATTGCCCAAATTTTAAAAAAATTATTGGCGCCCTCTTTTCCTTTGATTCGCCACCCACAGTTTGGAAAACACTTTCATAGGTAGTTTATTATAAATTAAAAATTTTACTTAAATCTAGTGATAAGATTAAACGAACATTATATGTAATCAAAAAAACCTGTTGATGATTAAAGAAATACTTTTATAATTTACTATTTTATTATACTTGGCTAAATGATTAAATATTTTTTAAAATTTTAATATTTTTAGTGACCTTTGCCTAAATGAAATATCGACATTCAAATAATTTGTCATTTTTTATTCATGCCTAAAAGAAAATTTATACATCGCGCTTACTTGGTAAATAAACTTAAAACTAAGACAAATTTTGGAACCGGACCCTTTTGCTTTGACTAACAAACAAGCCAGTTATAGCACAAAAAAATATTACACTCTAATCATATAAACACAAAATCCATTACCTCAAAGTAATTTTCAAAATATATTTACGCGCATAGTAAATACACCAGAAAAATCAAACTTTATGACGCCATCTTAATTTGATTACACAATAATAAAGTTATTTTAGACTCAGTAGCTAATAATTAATGATAATAATAAAGTATTTTAGACTCACCTATTTTTCAAAAAGTCTTTTAAATAAAATTCGCACAAATATCACTCGAAATCACACGATATTACTTGAAAACTCTCGTCAAATATCTAAAACGACGTATAACGCCATTTTGAGATGTTCGAGAGTTGGAGTGAACTTGAAACTACCAATCGGGTGTTTTCGGCTGAGATTAATTACAACGCGGGAAATTTAAATTTTAAATAAGCTGCGTTCACAATAAAAAAAATTACATAATTTAATTTATTAATTATATTTATATTAGTTAGTTATGGCAATTGTTAGAATGTTATAATTTATATTATTTACAAGTTATCTATCTATCGAGGATTTTCAGTCATGTAAATTGCACCTCCATATTTCTAGACCAGTGGCCATTAAGTTCTTTTGAGGTGACCCATATTTAACCAAATTTCTGGGTACAATTTAAAGATTTTTAGATTATAAATGTGTATCTTAAAGCCTGCGTGACTTAACAAACATAAACATGTGGCCCGAGGAGAAAAAAAGTTGAGTATGACTTATCTAGAGCAGTGGTGCGCTAACCGTGGGTCGCGACTTCCAGAGGGATCGCGAGAAAATTTTTCAGGGTCGCCAAATTCAAAGAACTTTATAATTTATATGACAATAAAAAATATAGTTCATATGCATAAATAAAACCATTGTTTCACAAAATTATGTATTGTATTCAAACCCCTCAATAAAAGGAAATGCCAGGAATAATTTCGTTTCAACTATGTTGATGATTAAAAAAACGTCAACTGTCTACTCAGGGGTCGCGACAAATTTTTTTCAAAAAATGGAGGTCGCAAATGAAAATAATTTGCACACCACTGATCAAGAGTATCATTAAAGCCAGAAACAAACAATAATGCAGTAACCCAATGTCCGGAGATAGAACCCTGTTTGTGTGCTTGTTTTAGTTATTAATTATAATTGATTATTCAAATTTATTATAACAATGTCATTTTTGCCACTATAATTTCATATAGTGAAGTGGTTTTAATAGATTTGTGCAGTTCTAAGTTTATGTCTTAGTTTATTTATTTCATCGTTTGTTAGGGCTTTATTTCTTTAATACCCAGTAACTTTTTTTTGGAAATTATAGCAATTTTAACCTTTAATAAATAAAATTGCATTTAACTCAAGCATTGAGTAATAAACTGTTTAAATAATCTGTCAAATCTTTCGAGTGGTGTACCTTAAAATTTTTGTTACGGGGTAGACTTTGTAACATAATTCACTCTACTCAGTAAAAAGAACGTTGCTTCATTACCATGAACTTAAATCTAGTTTAAATTAATAGAAATATATTAGGATGTGAGTTCTATTGATTTTTTTAGTAAATTAACCAATCAGTAGCCTTCAAATATTTACATTAAAAATAATCTCAAATAAATTTCAAACATGTAAATTTTTGCAATTGCAATTCATTGATTTAGAATCATTTTATTATAGGAAATACAATACATATAAACAATAAAATAGGTAGAAAATATCTAGTCCAACATAGCCGGAAAAATGATGTCTACTGTTTGTGAAAAATACAAACAGAATTACGTCCTATTCACATTCATTCTCTTGAAACTTTTCATTCCATCCATGTAAAACAATTGTAGAAATATAAATGACTTACAGTGTATAAAATAAATAAAACTAAAAGAAAATTGCGAGTTGTTAAAAAAGAAATAAATAGAGATTTTTTGCAACACACTGTAAGTCATTGTTTGCAAAACATTTGCAAACAAGTTAAAAGAAGTCATGTTAACTAGCTGGTACTTCCTTAGCTGAAATCGAGTCATTTAATTGAGAACCATCAACACATTTCCATAAACCGTAAGTTTTCCCAATTGTTGTTTGCCATAATCTTAAGGTACCATCCTCTGAACCTGAAGCATACAATTCTCCATCGGGAGAAAAGCGTATGCAATGTATTGAACCAAAATGTCCTTTAAATGAATCTAAAAAATATTAAAGTAATTTGAATGAATATAATTGTAATCAATATGAAGTTTATTAAGATTAAATTTTAGTACTCTAGTTTATAAATTCTGCTAATGTAATAGTTGTTACTGTTTAAGTTCGTTATATTTGAGTTCATCTGTATTTGGGAAAAAACTTAATATTTACCAATTTCACTGCCTGTGGTGTAATCAAATTTGTAAACTTTGAGGTCATCTCCACCAGCAACAAAAATACTTTTATCAGGATGTAGGGAAGCCGAATTTATAATGGAAGGCACTGTGAATTCTCTGATTTTATGTAGTGTGTCAGCTTCTAAAAATGTGACAGTTTTTTCACATGCCACAGTTATAACAGAACCATCTCTAGACACTTCTATGCTTTGTGGATTACTTGGAAATTCCACTTTTTGAACTTCCTAAAAATATTACTGTTAATAATCCTGTAATAAGCGTTTAAAATTTCAGGAATTCACTCTTAAAATTATGCTTTAAAACACCTAGTTTGTCTGAAATTTGTGTGAAAATTCTTTATTTTGGTTTCTAAAATGTTCACCTTTATACCGTTTTTATAATTATATAAGTTTTTTTCTACTACTTTTAGGTTATAACCATTTTATTTTTAAGCGTTAGTTTGATAACTAACTCAATTATTTCACTAGTGAAATAATGGAGTTGTGTAACGGACTATGGTCAAATTCTTATATCATTTATATTAACATATCTATAAATTCTCTAAAACAAAACTAATTTCTCATATTGAAATTTGTTTTGTGTATTGATGTACTAAAATATATTATTGGTGTGTGGAAGATGGTGGCTTTTTAGATGTGGGTAGCAAACACATTAATAAACAGTTTTTTAATGAATTTTTTTTGCTAAATATATTATAATTTTATTTCCTTACTTGTCCAGATGATCTTTCCCAAACCCTAATGAACTTTTCATCAGCACAAGAGATAATATATTTATCATTACGGAAGAAATAAACATGCCTAAGACCACCTGTATGTCCTGAGAACACCTCAGGAGCTAAAAATGTAAATGTTATTTAAACAAAATATTTTCAAAAATTTAATGTGTAATTATACCAGCTTCTGGTTTATTTAAATCATAAATTCTAAGCAATTTTTCATTGTTAGCGGTAGCAAGATAACCAGAATCCATTGAAAAATCAACTGATTTAACAATGTGATTATGTTGAAAAGAATGCAATTCATCCCCCGTTACAGCATCCCAAACTTTTCCTGTAAAATCAGCAGCACCAGTTGCAGCCCTAGTAGCATCAGCATTTAAAGCAACCCCCCAAACAGCACCTTTGTGCCCCTGAAATGTACCAATCCAATCACCTGTATCACCTTGACGTAGCATGGGCTTTCCATCTAAAAATTAAAATTTTTAATCAAAAGAAGTTGAAGGAAGTTTCATTGAAAACAAAAACATGTTTTTGCCTTGAAATTTTTAAGGTGTAAAATAATTAGGCCAAGGCAATGGCTGTCTAGTCTGAAGGTATTACTTCTAAGGTTACTAATTTAATTACCTTTGCAGGCTGAAATTAAGAAGTATCCACTGTCGGTTACAGAACTGAAATCTAGATTCACCACGGGTCTTGTGTGTCCGTGGCAAGTTAACGGCGTTTGTCTTAAATTTGACATGTTGTTGAATATGTGTTAAAAAACGCAATAATGGTTGTTACATGACACGAGTTCGAAAGCGAACTGACGTTTTGTTAATGACAGCAAGAAATGGCACATGATTTTTATTCACGCGCATGCGTCAAATAATGAAAGTTATAAAATAGGCAACTTTGATGGCATGTAAAACTTTAAAAGAAATATTTAGCAAAAAATAACATATTATAAAAAAATTATTTTGGATCATTAATTGGAAACGTAATTGTTCTCAAAAATTAAAAATACCGTACGTAAAACCTTGTTATCCGGTCATTTTTAAAAGATTAAAAGGCAACTTCAGGTTATTCTTAGTTTCGAAAAAAAAAACCTAAAAGAACGTTTAATACCTGTAACTTTTATTTAAAATTATTAAATGACTTTTGCATTCTAGTTTCATAATTTAAAAAATGTTAAGTAATATGATATGTATTCTCACAACAGCTGGAAAATTTTAGTATTTTAATTTATAATTATATTTAGGCCACTGGCATTGAAATTTAGTTGAATTCCAAAGTTGGTAGATATTACAGGTGTATTTTTCAATATTTTTTATACTCGTAAGGCCTACCAACTTAGATTTTAAAATGTATACAGGGGGTAAATAATGTGGAACAGAATAATGGCTCCAAATTTCAAATTGTAAACCAGATATGGGTAGGATCATAATAAATGATAAAGAACCAATTAAGTACATATCGAATTGCAACCAAGGTTAATAAATAATTGATTTTAAAGTACCTTATTGAGACTTACAGAATAGCATGCGGATTTTTAGTGTATTAAAATGTTGACGTCCCGTGGTTAAAAATGTCAGGTCAAAATAAACATTAAACATAATGAACTTAAAAATAATATTTAAAGTGTTGCGTGAATAGTTAACATTGTTTATTATTTCAATAAATGTCGAAAATAATGGGATGCGCCTATTCATACAATGTTTAAATTTAGCCACCGGCAGCCATATTGATGAGGATGAGTTAACAGCGCCACCAACGGAACCTGTAAGTCCTAATAGTTATATAGATATTTTAACATATTACCATCTGGTCTTATGGCCAATGAGCAATTTAGTTCTAATTAAGGAGCCAATGGACAATGGCACTCCTCAAGTTATCCTAACTATGCATATTAAATAAGCACTATCACTTACATACACTAAATTACTTTTTGCACTGACCCTTAAACCAAAGCCTGCGGTGTTGTTCTGTTTAGACTTATTTTCTAATGCATGGTGCCCGGTAGCCTTGACATTAACAAGGTTCTGGAGTCTTTCTTCGTGATTCCTAGCAATTTTCTTAATTTCATTATAGACAAATTCCAATTCCAGGTGCCTATAAAGGTCTTTGTTTCTTATTATATCCCATGGAGCTTCTGTGATATTTCTAAATATTTTATTTTAAAAGCTTTGAATAATGTTTATGTTTAGTACCACCCCATAGTTCTAAACCGTAAGCCCACATTGGGTTGAGGAATTGCTTGTAAAGTAAGACTTTATTGAGTAGCGGTAGAGCAGAGTTTCTTCCTTTTAACCAGTATGCTCTTATATTTCTCTTTCTTTTTCACATGTGTCTTTCATATTAGTTTAGTGTCTAAATTTATGCCAAGATATTTGGCTGTATATCCATGCGCTACATTTTTGTTATACCAGGTTGTAAGTAAATCTTATTTGTAAAGACAATGTGGATGGATTTAGATTCATTTAGATTTATTCCTCAATTTTTTGTCGCGAGGTGCCGATTGAGGAAGTTGCAATATTCAATTATCTCGGCACCGTAATAACAAAAATTAGTGGCTAAATTGATGATATACACAACAGAATATCGAAACTAAAGCACGATGAACATTCGGAAGATTGTGGTCCTCCTGGAAATCGTCGAAAATAGCGAGAGTGGGGAACCAAGCTAAAGATGTACATCTGATCTTCCATACATCAATGAAACCTGGTTTATTAATGGAGCAGTGTTCGTAAGATGCAAGTATTCAATAAGGTCCAAGAATAATATGTGAAAATATAGATGGGTTGGTAATGCCCTGAGAAAACCGGAAAACTCCATAACCATAACCAGGCAAGCTCTGGATTGGTTCGCGTAAAGTAAAAGAAGTGTTACAGGACCACGAAATACCTGGAAGAGAACAATGCTAAAAAAAATCTGACCAGACGTCACGACTAGCAAGTGATGGTTGGAAAGGCCATGTGGAAGCTCTAAGTTACCAAACAAAATGAAAGAAACCAAAAATAGTAAGATGACTACCCACTATTTACTATTAAGAATTTTAAGTCATTAAGATCGACTACTTAGGACTACTCATCCAACTATTCTTGTATCTACTGATCAAACTGATCTCAACTGATATATTCGATCAACTACTAATCAACCATAGACTGTATATTACTTTAATCAACTAATAAAGAAAAACCAGAAACATTATTGTATTACATGGTTTAATTCTTAGCTATTAAAGCAATTTTTTGATTAAAAACCAGCCAAGTGAGCCATAGAGAAACTAAAATGACATGGTTAAAATTATATCCACTGTGGGTCGCTGTGCGTGGAAAAAAATTGTCTATACTCACGACTTGCTTTTGTTTAAAAATCGTTGTGCAATTGTTCTCATTTCCATGTGAACCAAAACAAAAGAAAGTTAAAGCTTTTTAAAAAATCCTCAGAAATTATTAATTACGTAAAATACAAAAACACAATCACAATTTTGTGTGAAATAAATAAAATACATGCTTTGAATGACCTTGGGGATTTAAAGAGTAATAAAATGAGCTTGTTAAAGGAATATAATGGATTAATTAACAACTTCTTTTCAGACCTACAACTTTCTTGTGTGATAATTTCGTTGGTTAAAATAACTTTTGTCTTAATTCTTTCTTAGTTGTCTTTCGATATGTTTCTGAAATGGGTGCATGTTTAACTTTGGAAAGAGAAGAAGTGTTGGCTAGAAGACGAAGTGAGGAAATTGATAAACAAATTGAAGAGCACGCTAAAAAACAAAGCAATGTTATTAAAATTCTTTTATTGGGTAAATAAATTATTACTACATATTAGTAATTAGGATTTTCTATGCATAACAAATTGAGTGTATTACATTTTAAAATTTATTTTAGGGGCAGGTGAGAGTGGAAAAAGTACCTTAGTAAAACAAATGAAAATAATACATGCAGATGGTTTTACCCTTGCTGAACTTAGTAGTTTTAGGCCCACTGTGTTAGATAATTTATTAGCATCTATGAAGTATGTCCTGGCTGGTATGGGATTACTTAGAATAAATCTAGAATTACAAAAAAATAAAGTAAACCTTAATTTACATGTTTTATCCAAAGTTATTAATATGATTTTATGCAACAGGTTCATGCACAGATTATATTGCAAAGCAGAAGTTGTTTTGATATGAGTTTTACTGTTTTACCCAATGTTGCTGCTTCGTTGCAACTTTTGTGGTCTGATAGAGGAGTTAGACTTGCAGTTGCTCGAGGATATGAATATGAATTAAATGATTCTGCATTGTAGTAAATATAAAATTTTTATTATTTGTTTTATGGTTATAAAATTTTTATCATTTGAGATTCATCATCTAGGCATTTTGTAAAATTACTTAATATGTAATATCTAGATGACTCAAATGATTATTTTTTTAGTTTATTTGAAAATATGGAAAGAATATGTGATCCAAAATATGTGCCCACCCCCACAGATGTATTACGGGCAAGAGTTCGTACTCAAGGTATAATTGAAACTCATTTTCGTATTAATGATATGATAGTGAGTATGTACGATGTTGGAGGGCAAAGATCACAAAGAAGAAAATGGATTTATTGTTTTGATGATGTTAGGGCTGTTTTATTTGTTGTTTCATTAAGTGGTTATGATATGACTTTACTGGTATTTTAGTACAAATATTTTAGGCGAATAAATATTAATTTTAAAACTTGTAGGAGGATCCAAATGTTAATAGGCTTGTGGAAAGTTTGAATCTTTTTGGGCAGATCGTTAGTAACCCATTTTTTCGTGAGGCGTCTTTCGTTTTGTTTATGAATAAATTTGATTTATTCAGGGATAAAATTTTACATTCAAATAGACATTTAAGGTTATACTTTTCTGAATATCGAGGTAAATTAAGATAAATATCAGGCATTTTATACTTAATTTAGATTATTATTTTTTTAGGACCTGATAGAGATGTAGATCGAGGAGCTTTGTTTATTCAACATAAATTTACATTAAGAAACTCAGATTCTCGAAAAGTTTTGTATCCACATTTCACAACTGCGACTGATACAGCTAATGTCCAAGTTGTTTTTCAAGCAGTTATGGAAATGGTCATTTCTGATAATTTAGGCCATGTTACTTTACTTTAAAAATTGCCATTTTTTGACTCATGCAATGAACACTGTACTAACTTATTATTTTACTTTTCAAGTTTCACGCTTTGACGTACAATTACCCACAAAGAAGGTCAAAAATTATAAAATATATGAGCTGCAGAATATATTTTACCACTATTACTGGCATTGCCATTTCGTAATTAATTTATTTTTTTATTTATTGTATTAAAAATATTTAATTTGTTAGTACAGTGTAAGTAAAAACTAACTAAAGTTTTTGTTGGATGAGTGAATTTAATAATTAATTTATTATGCCATGTTTTAAGCCCTTTTCCTAAACAAGTTACAACTTGTTGTATTAAGAATTGTCTATATTATTTTATTACTTTAGCAATTAAGAAACCTATTGCTGCCAAATTGTGCTTTAATTTTTTTTCTATAATGTAAGCGTTACTTGTTTTGCATATATATAAAAATAGGCTTTTTATATTTTAAGATACATTTACTTTCATTTCTTAATTTAAAAAAATGTGTGTGTCAGGCTACATAGTAGAAGTAAAACTTATGTGGATACGAGGATAAGCAGGTAGAGGGAGATGTATCACTTGTCATGCCCAGAGAACTCGCTTAAAAAAATTCTGTTGAACAGATTTTGTTGTACAAATATTTTTTATTATTCGAACATAATTTAGATATTAACTTAAATGCAAAATCAGTTTAAATGTAAAACTAATTTTTTAGCAACATTAATTAAAATTTGTAGATGTAAGGATGTGCAATTATTCATTAAAAACGTTCCAAATTCTCATCAATCATTTCATTTTAATATAAGAAAATCATTTATTGACTGACTATTATTATAATAATTTTATTTTTATATGCACAATTTACTTTATAAGTGATTTTATTGTACCTTAAATATATGGATCTCAGATCATTTTTAGACCAAATTAGATCTGCGGATCGATTGTGTTCACTATAACAAGATGGACTTTCTGTGATAAACATGTGGCCTTATTTTACAATAATATGCAAAACTAACTTAAAAATATGATCAAAGTACTAATGTTTAGAATTAATTTAAAATAGGGATTTACTCTGCAAATGCTTTGTAAGCTTTTTTATTTTTATAAGACTGTAATGCATACAAATTTTTATAAGCAATTCTTTGCTTTTCTATTTTTATACAAATTAATAAAATTATCAGACTTTTAAATTGTTTTATTTCATTTTTGACTATGCTTTAAAATTTTCATAGAAAATGCTTTGAGGTGGGGATGATCCAGTTCACTGATAATTAATTAGCACAG